>JAECUM010014939.1:0-47500 GCA_016617855.1 Megalonaias nervosa | reverse complement strand
CTAAATTAAAGAGAGACACCTGTCGACATACATAACTTCGCAGGCACTAATGATTAGATGGAAGGCACCCCTAAACTGCAATACAATAATGTACAATATTAGTATCGTTGGTGATAAAAGGCATCAAAGAACGAACAATATGTTAAATAATGCTTGATATTTTCTCTATGCACATGAAATGTTCATCAGAACACAAACGTTTATGTTAACTGCATAGATGATTTCATAAATATAATGCACGGGAAAGGTTGTGTTGAACGATTTAAAAACTATCAGCACAAGAAAATGTTTTGTAACGCATTTATTATCATTTTGAAACTTTCTTATTGTAACATTTAAAAGCGAAATTGTAACACCAACTGTTGGATTATTCTGGACAGTTATAGCAACCAAACACACTCCATCAGTGCTGTTTTTATGCTAAATCAGTCCACAATAGATAGCAAGTAGTGCTGTTCGGAAGAAAGGATTCTAATAAAACATTTTAATGCGCTTTCGATAAAATATCAAAAGTAGTGTCGGAAGAATCAACACAGATAAATGGAAAACTGACGATATTCATGGAGAAGCCACTGAACATTTTAACTCAACATATGCCATACCTGAAAGGAAAATATTTCATGCGATGGGCAGCACGTGCCGCAGTTATATTAGCTGAAAAAGGTTCGTGACTATGATGATTCGAAAACCAAATATAGATATCCTACTCATAATGAAAACAATATGAATTGCAAGTATTAAAAGCACTCAATTGTTCGTACAAAATTCCGATTATAACAGTCGCTTATACATCAAAACATTAGTTTAAAATGATCTAGAAAAAGAGGCAAAACTCGTAGCGAACAACAACAAAACCATATAATATACCAAATTTGTTGCAGATGATAGGTTTATAAGAGATGAAAAGGAGTAGTAGTTACAAGAACAATATGACTGATGTATTGGGCATTCCATGGAACCATTGCCACAAAATCTTAACGATGGTAAAATTACATAAACAATGACATAGTTTTAACATATCGAGATTCATTCTGTATCCATGTTGTGACATGAAATTTCTGCAACATTTTGTGACAACAGTCAATAATAAATGGGCAGCACCTTGGATCACCGTAAATCAAAAAGAAAGTTACTGGACCAGTACAGAAATAATAGAATAGCATACCTGTAATGTGGCGAATTTTGAAGACTTATTGAAACTTAATGTGAATAAATTGTGCATTAAAGTTAGCTTAGTCAAGCCAGAAAGGTCTTTAGAAAGTTCACTGATATTTCTCTTATTTCATCTCTGAAACATAAAAGGGTATACGTTTAAGCTTCAGTAGAATTGACTGAGTCATCGAACGGTATAGTGACACAGCGTACATAGAGTTACAACCGTATCAGTCGGAAGAGGACTGTATGTCAAATGATTGACCTTCAAAGGTAAGCTAATTGCAGCATATGTTAGGCTGTTAAAATCTGATAAAAGACATGATTATTTGGGCAGAATTTTAGGAACAGTTACTTCTGATTGGTCAGTAAGAATTAAGGCGTACACTTTGTGAGACTTAGAATTTATATTAGCAACTTTAGTCAAATTTCTTTAGTCGATAATCTTGCATGGGAAAAGTCAGATTGACTCCGTGGGAAGAATAGAATTGTGTTTCCCTCGTTAACGAATAAAGGTCAGGTAGCTGTCTTGGAAGGAAAACGACAGGCTATAGAGATTTGACACACGATTGTGTGGGGAGAAAGAAAGAAACAGAATTAAGGGAACAGCTTTCTACCCCGAGAGAAGAGAGAAAAGAACGAAATGAAAAAAGGAAAACCCGATGAGTCAGAGGAAATCCGCATCCAAGAGAGGTCGGAATAATCAGGGTCAGAAGGGACCAATGCGGAGATACAAGAGGAGAGAAACGTCAGGTGATGCTGTCAAGCGTGGAATTGTACACATTAATTCAGCACTCGTAATATGATGTAAATTGAACTCTGCGACTAAATTCTATCAATGTAGATCTGTTGGATTGAAAAGTGAAATTTTGGTCATGTATTAATTGAAAGTGAAATTTTGGTTATGTACTAATTGATTAAATTTATTTTTATTTTTTGGAAAGGGGGTTCGTAGTTGTTTATTTCTTTCAATAGCTTTGCTCAGCTATCTGTTAACGTTCCATCTATCCGTCCACACTGGGCAATATAACCGTGGGAGGTCATTCATTAGTTAACGATCGCCAATTCAATTAAGGAGGCTTTAATGTTTAAAGTCCCCCGTTACAGTACCTGTTCAAGTGATTGTTAGATTGAGATATAGCAATGGTTTATTCGTAACAAAGAGTCAGTGATAATCTTTAATTGAAATTGTTTAATAGGAAGAATCTTAAATTCGGTTCTTGCCATCATGAGATCTACATATTCAAAAAAGGTAAAGTCTATGTATGACAACAAGCAATGCTTGGTTAAGACAAGAAAGAAACAAAAACAATAGCCTGTTGATACATACTCATGTCAGAGGCAATGTGAGATTTTGTTTTAAAAGAATATTCGACTGTCTCTCTTTATCATTTATATTAATTTCAAATTTAAATTAATAATTTAGTTAAACAAATCAGGCAACAACGGTTTTTACATATCAGGAAGATCTGAAGAGGTTTTCACTTCTATAGGACACAGTGATCTCTTTCAGAAGCATTTTCTCAAGTTATTAACCGCAGAGTATTAGAATCAAACTTTAACTTCACATTCAACGAGAGTTGTTGTTAGAAACACAACTGCCTATAACAAATCAAACATTTGGACTAAGATGGAATTTCAGACTTCATCTTTTCTAAAGCTTTGAAGTTGCTCGGCGTGTATGAGATACAATGATAGTTGAGCTGAATTGGACTATTGAACTCCTGCGTTATATGTCCTGCTTGCTAGTAGTTATGAACTTATCACACGTTGATTTATTTATTATGCATTACTCATAACAAACAAGAGTACCAGCCCTTCAAGAAAGTCAAATAAATTTAGCATATTTCGTTAAAACATCAGTTGAATCTAATTTTCAGTAAATTATGCGTTTTGATTTTAATTGAAATGTTCTTTTTTGGACTGGCTTAGAATGCTGGAATAAAATACGTTTCAAAACATGTCATTCATGCTATTCATTTACAAAATATATTCAATGATATCAAAAAGATAGTGTTACGCGCAACATCGTTTTTATTATATCCTAAGATTTTTCTCGTTTGGAAAAGGCTTATTGACGCGATGTCTATTGACAGTTGTGTGAAACTAATGAATCAATGACAATATTTTGCATATTTACGTAACCAGAAAATAATTCGTAGCTCCAGTCTTCATATATATTCCAAACATTCTTACTTTACAGTATCTGGTTGAACTACTAAGGGTAAACAGTATTTAACTGCAATAGTTTATCTGATGTATCAATATTTATTACGATCTTTATATCTGAATATGAATTAATCATCATACCAAAAGTATATGTTTCAAAGATTGGGGCGATCCTCTTTAAACATTAAAGAAATCAGGACATGGCCTTTGGTAATAATTATTGTATCTGCTTTTCTCCGTTTTTTAAAATGCATCTTTCAATATGTATGTCCAATTGATAAATACAGAGAAATTTAAAGGTAGATTTAACATCCCCTTAATATATTCGGAGTATAGGCAATTTAATATTTACAAGAAACAAATAATTTATTCTACTTGTGATATCAGTACCTTAGTGTTCGTATCAGTAGCGCTACCGTAGCATTATGAGGAAGGATACAATTAACGATATGTTATTACTGAATATACATAATAAAGGATATAAGGTTTATTTTCACCAATTCGTGCTTTTTGCAGATGTTTGTTTGCTTTAATTATCTTTACAGTGAATATGCGGGTGTGCAGGACAACGTCTAGAATTATTCGCAGACACAGAGATTTCAATGCTTAATCCGATGCATATAATGAAATGTTTTAAATAGTTTTCAGACGCCTTTGGAAAACAACGCATGTGACTGATCAAACAGTTTTCATCAGAATTCAGCCTCAGTTTTAGTTGCTTTTGAATGTAGTTGTGCATTAACATTGGTCAAAGTCAACCTCATTCTCAATTGTTATTGAATCCGTCGGTGCAGTATCGTTGGCGACAGTGGTAAGCATGTTAACATTTACATTGCTAGATCGCCTATTTAAAACATTCAATTTTTTCTAATTTCACTAGGTTGTAAGAATTTCTAGAGAAATTAGGTAAAACATAAGCAATCGTTTATGCAATATTCCCACAGAAACAACATGCGATAGATTAATAATAACACTACTCTAACATTGATATTTTCAATGTATTTCAGTTCAAGGTCAAACCTTGTTAGTGGAAGTTTATATTGAAATGATCCGTGTTTCAGAACTTTATACTGTAGGACATGTGGGTATTTGTGCATATATATAGATGACTTATTAAAAGCATGATTTATTTCTATCTAAAGATCAGTCCATGGAATCCATTTGTTATCACAGGTTATAATTATGTTCCGATATGATTCGAACACAGGTCGGCGGGTAAAGGACACTAATGACAGTGCCTGTATGATAATTCTATGTATTCGTATTTATAAAAATTATGTTAGTATTATCAACCATTCTCCTTTAGAATCCATGAATATCACTTTCTGTTCTGTTTGGTGTATTTGTAATCCTCTACAATTATCTCTATATACCGTTAAGGGATGAAAATTGAATGTCTTTTAGAAACCATTGCTGTTCAAAACAAATAATACATGTTCACGAGAATTTTTGATAGAAATCGACCAAGAGGTAGAGAAAATTTAATTATAATTGACCTATGTCACCCGCCCGAGAAAGGTAAAATAAAAATAACTTAAAAAGAATTGCTTCCACAGGCACAGAAATTACTATTCACAATAAAATGGGAAAACAAAACAATGGTTTACATAATTCGAAATAAGTGGTCAAATCCAAAATAATATTTATTAAAATTGATGCAAAACTGCAGGAAAAGCAGAATGGGGAGCGAAAAAAGGGATGCAAATAAGCGTAACTGGAAAAATGTAGCAAATTAACGTTGCAATGAGCTGGACATCCAACTCAGCTGGCATTAAGATTGTAGACAAAACGTAAAGGTTTAAGGAAAAGACAAGAAAACGTTAATATTAGGATTCAGACTGAATCAACCGTTTAGAGAAATAGGAATAGCAATATGGTTACTATTGTTCGGATGTCAAAATCAACTGTTGCTCTCTATATTGGAAATTTGTAAAAGGTTGTGCAAGGGTTGTGTGTGTGTGTGTGTGTGTGTGTGTGTGTGTGTGTGTGTGTGTGTGTTTCTGTGAGGCCTGCTTCATAAGAAAATAAAGTAATTAGTTCCATGTCATAAGTAAAAGTGGTTGATTACATATTGGTAAACAAAGTAATAATTGTCTTGATTGAAAATTATTATTGTCATAAGTTGGCCAAATTGTATTTCTCATCAGTGAGGTTGAAGTTTGAATTGTTCGTGTAGACTTGTAAATATAGCACATGAAAGAACTGAGCAAAGCACAAGAGGAAAGCACAATTAGAAATTAGAAATGTCATCAAAGTAAGTTGGGTCTTCTTTCTTCGAAACATCATACTCGCATAATTATTCACAAATCATCGCAAAAACTAAGGCAACCTCCGAAACCATTACTGTTAATACAATCATTGCTTGTTTATTTCACTGTCAGCATTGTTTCTGGTCGCTTCTAAATTGTTAAATGTCATTCGGAGTATCGGATCACATCGCCAGATCTGTCAGTAGGACAGCATTATCAATATCCTTCTTTTCTTCATTAACGTAACTCAGTTTCTTGTTCTCTGTAAGTTATTTCAGTTCTGCCCAGATTGCTTATAAACCTTTGCAATATTCTTTAAAATCTGATTGCAAACAAGTCTTATAATCTTTTAAAAGTATATTTATGTCCAACTATACTATCCATATTCATAACCATGTCATTCAGGAATATATATATATACTGTTACCTCTGTACACAAGTACAGTTGCATTGTTAACGTTTTCTATATTTTTGAGATGTTGCAATTCTGATTTTTATCTGAGTTCTAAAACTTTTCATCAAAAATTAGCATTTCAAGTAAGTTAATAACTGTGTATGATACCGTGGAGACTGTGTTATAGATAATATGTTATGAATTTATGCACCTTAGATAAAGATTAGATAACCGGTGATACTTTGATTTCATTAGGCAGTACCTTTACCTTGTAGTCTGTTACTAGCTATAAAAAAACAATTCTAACTTGCTGACCCATCTTTGTCTGACACGGAATTAATTTCATTTAATACTAAGTTCTATATTTAGTTGAACCCGCTTTTCAATAATAAGCATCTTTTCTTCCTAAGAGAATCTTTACTTGTGTAGACGCATGGTCATCAATCCCAAATTGTTTAATAACAAGTTCAATCCTTCAGTTGTTAATCGCATATAAATTTTATTGTCATTAACGTATATCCCATTATAATTTGGTGGCATGTTATAATTCGTGTATATAAACTTTAATTGTTTCACATCTATGCTATTCTTAGTTGGATAAATTATTTGCGCATCAGGTAAATGCAGTTTTCGTTCAGACAGCAACTTTTGCTGCTAGAAATAAGCGTGGAAGGAGGAAAGATATTTAAATAACACTGGGAATCACGTATCTCTTGGATGCCTAAAAATGTTCCACAATCAGAAGCTAACATCTAATCTGCGCAGCTTAAATGATTATGCCAGTCACGTGTCACACATGTCTCGTATTTCTCGCAGTTTCATCAATTTCAAACTTTAGAGTAATCTTATAAAAAATATTCAATTACTTATATGTGAAAAATGTTGTTTATGTGCAGTCAAGTTTTAAATTTTATCTCGTTAAATATAACTGATATACTGATTCAGGTGTAGTAGTGCTCTATTATTGACTCTCGGGACAAAGTGAGGATTCTGTAACTATTTTGATCTTTTGTTGTCGTTTGCATTGATCTGGTGCATTCTTTGAGGGTGGGGTTGTAGAGATTTTCGTTTCTTTTATTTCCTACTTTTTCATTTAGGTTTATAATTTCTTTAATTTTTAAATATGAATTAAATCGTGCCAGAATTGAGTTACGCCGATTACACAATCATATTAGAGATAGGGTCTATTACTTTAGAACCTAAGTATATTCTTTCCTGATGACTGTGCCCTTCTAATGTTTTTATATGGCTTAAAAATTAGTATCGTATCTGTGTTTGATATTCATTTAATTGATTTGACACTGGGTCTTCTTCTGGAAATATATTGAGCCGACATTTTAGAGTTTTTCCACATTACATCATTACAAGTTATTCTTTGTTGACTTTTCTCTCTAGCAATGTATTCATCCACCATGATACCATCTTTATCTCAATGAATTTAACACCCTTTGAATCGTTGGTAATTTGTATTAAACTTCTCATTGAAACTATTGTTAACCATTTTCTTTTCATTGTAGCATGTTATAACTGTTTATTTTACTTTTACACATTCTCTCGGGCGTGAATGATCTTCACTAACAACATCGAATATGGATTATTTCATTTATTTGAGGTAGCTTTATTTTATTTACTTGTCAAAAGAAAATCTGCGAAAGTTGAATATTCAAATTCAGTATGTATTCAAGGTGTGAATGGTACACTAGAGGTTCATCTATATGGTGTAATCATTACCCCATATCAACTGATTTTGGTCAAGTTTCTGTTAATACTTTCTGATTAAAGATTTTATGGATGCACTGGAGTTGTGCACAGTAAATATTTTGTTCAAGAAAAATGCATAGCTGATACAGTAGTTGATACGATTTTCTTCATCAGCTGAGAGGATTACAAAGACAAATCACATTTAAATCGTTGTATCAAATGACAGAATTATTCCTACTTTGAGGTATTAGCTCATGCAAAATAGAATAAAACCCTTTCTATCATTATTTATTTTATTTCTCCACCCATAGAGTTTCATGAGTGCCAGAAAATCGAACTTTTCGGTCCAATCAAATCTTCTTATTCCTGTGATTCTGACATAGATCCAATGCTTTATGGAAGACATGGTACTAATTGAACAAACTATGTCTTTTAAAGTTTTCCTGGTATGATATTGTGTGGATTTTGTTCCATAATATGAATAGCTATAATTACTCAAAGTAAGTTGAAAGTAATGGACTGGAACTGTTTTCAGTAATCTACACAAGAGTAAAATATTTCGTACATGAAAACGCATCTTTCGTGCAATTTAATAGTATCTTATTGTCTGATGTGTACGTTTCAAACCTATTCAAACCTATTCAGATTGATGGCTGAATGAAATGATAGTGCTTCGAACCTAGTGGGAAAGATATTCATCAGGCTGGAAATATAACTATTTAGTTTCCATGAAAAGTTTGTTTGGACTGGAACTGTTTTCAGTAATCTACACAAGGGTAAAATATTTCGTACACGAAAACTCATCCTTCGTGCAATTTAATAGTATCTTATTGTCTGATGTGTACGTTTCAAACCTATTCAAACCTATTCAAACCTATTCAGACTGATGGCTGAAGGAAATGATACTGCTCCGAACCTAGTGGGAAAGATATTCATCAGGCTGGAAATGTAACTATTTATTTTCCATGAAAAGTTTGTTTCGTATATTACAAAAAAGAATATGGAAAGGAAAATGATAATGCATGAATAAAACCATAATCTTAACATAGGGAAACATAAACGTTAAAGCAAGCACAATTATAAAATTATGCTAAAGTTCATATTGATCACAAATAATTTGGTTTGTTCTTCAATAGATGCGTAACAAAAACGGTTAGAAAAATTCGTAACCTAGTTTGTGAAGTAAATTAAGCCAGCTCCTACAACAATCCACTTAGACATTTACGCTTTTCACGTGAACTTTTATATTTTCCTTAAATATTTCTACTTGCAATTAAAATATTATTACCATTTGTTTTTTCAATTCTTAACTAGATCGTTCTTAAACAAGTTTTCTTTTTAATTTTATTATTGTATCTTCTAATGAGTTTGTTATAGACTGTATATTAGTTTATGGAATCCTAGTTTGCAATCGTATGTATTTACAGCAGTGTTATACGATTTCAGAAGTTGTTGTTGTGACCAACTCTGCTATCAGTCTTCATGACTATATCACTAGCTAACCTTCTTCTCCTGCAATTAAATTTTCAGATAAGTTTTTTATGAAACATATATTTTGTTTTGATCTGAAGCAACAATATTTTGATCTGATGTTTTAATTTAACAGAGCAATCTCTTAGTCTCTCAGACGCGTGCTAACGTGCAGTGAAAGAAGGATAAAGAATAAAATAATGTTTTTACATAATGTATTCTATTTCTCCTACGTGCGAATCCGCATATCTCTCAGAAGGCCACTGTAAATTAAAGGGATAAGTCAATGCGTTCAGGCATTGTCCTCATTATTATATAGTAACATTTGGCAGCATACATGCAGTAATTTTGATTAAAAGTAGATAACTCATGCCAGTCTTTATGCAGTCGAGTTTCAGTTGGGGTCACGCACATCAGATGTGACTGAGTGAATGCCCTCTTCAGTTTATATAGGACGTCACAGAGAGAGAGAGAGAGAGAGAGAGAGAGAGAGAGAGAGAGAGAGTGTGGAGGGGGAGGGATATAGACTGTTAATACCCTTATCGATGATGCCATAAGCCCTTTACATTGACTATTTCAGCATGTATTATTAAGACATGATGAAATATTATTATATCTAATAAGCATATACTCTCAGAAAACATTGGTATCTGTACCAACTAGCCACGAGTGCTGTAATTTCACATTTAACATCTGTCTTTCAAGTTGTTGTGCGACAGACGTTGGCTACAAAGGATAAGAAAGGAAGGACTGTCAACATTTAACTGTTTAGAGAACGGCAAATTTAGATACAAAATGAAAATTAGTCAGCACAATTATTATTAATAGATTAAGTGATAATCATTAAACCTTGGCTACAGTCCTGCAACTAATACAGAGAAATCCATCAGGAAAATATGAAGGCATATTTTCAAGCTAATATCGCTAGTGCTGAATCAAGACATTTTATCAACTTAGATTAACATTTCAAACTTCGATGGAATAACCGAATAATTTCAAATATGTATAAAACAGATTTATACAACGAGATCTTGATATATGATGGTAATGGATAATTTTTTGCTTATCAGAAGAAATGAGCTGTACAAATAGCTTAACTTCGCTAATGTCTACAAGTGGACCAATGTGAGCCGATCTGAACGTTTCTTCATCCACTCTTGCACAGCACGGATCTTGATTTAAACCAAATTCAAGAGTGACAAAAAAATATTAACATTAAATTTTGATTGTTTATTAGCAGATGGCTTCATTTGGAAAAGACACAATTGCATGAAAAATATATGGAATTTAAGCGTGATCTGAGTACGAAATGCTCAAACGTAACATTGACATTAGGCGATTCAAGCACCCGAAAAAAAGACGAATCTAGCTGATTCAAAATCACTACTACAGCTACACATGCCAGAGTCTTTCATTGAAATACTTTCGTTCACATATTGTGATTAGACAATTTAGAATTCAAACCCGATATATTAGTTTGGTATGGAGTAAGACTCGAATGTGACTTTTTGGTCTAGATCTAGGTGAATATCTTGTACATATTCGGCAGCGATAATGCTACGTACAAATGTGGGTCATCTACTACAACAAAATTCAATATTTGTAAACTGCCACATCACACAGAAACTTAACTTACTCTTCCAGTAGCAAAATAACAAGAGATTAAAACCATCCTTAAAATTCAATGACTGAGCAAATCAATCTGTGATCATAGGGCCCTTATTCTAACACGTTGTCTGCGTGTTTGTAAGTGTGGGGACAACGTCATCATCGTTTTCACTGTCATCATTCTTATCCCCTTCCCATCCTCTTGCTCACTGTATTATTATTATCATTATTATTATTATTTATTTGTTTATTTATTTATTTATTTATTACATGTTAAATGTCCAACACCAATACTTAAATTCATCATACTGATGATATTCGTCCTGATAGAGGTAAACTATTAGTACTTTTTATATATCTGATTTTGCTCTCTCGCTATCATTTAAAATTGCTGATTTCGTGTTCAGGAGGTCAAACATTTTGACCTCTTGTGCACGAAATGAAAGTATCTAAGATAGCATATTGTTAATCGGGTTTTGGATATCATGCATACTCTTGATAAGGAAGGATACCTTACAAGCATCAGTCATACTTCGCTTTCGCCTCGCTTCAACAATACCATGTTGTGTGTAAAGTTAGCGACATTGCCATTTTTTATAATAACAATAGAAAATTCACGCGCATCAGAAAACAATGTCTTTACAAGCCTTGATGAAGAACGGCTTGATATGCGCAATATGATCAATGATATAGCAGACATACGTGAAATGCTTGAAGAACAGATTAGACATACGGAAGACTTGGAAAGAGAAGTTAGTCGCGTGGATAAATTTTAGGAAAAAGTCAGTCATATTAATGAGTTAGAGCAAAAAGCATGTCACGTGCAGAAACTGGAAAGCTAAAGAGAGGAGCAGGCAAACTAATTCAACACCTGATGGAGCAGGTTAAAAGATATGCCGCACTGGATTTCAATACAACCATAACAGACAGTGACATTGTACAACATAATACATCTGCCAAAACCAAACATGGTGCTACCTCCGCCCGTATCATTCGAAGAAGTAAAATACATTATCGTTTTCTCTGCAAACTTTCATCAATAGAGTCATGACCATAAAAGAAGAATTTAAAAATGATTGTTCGTATAATATAAGCTGTAACCATATTGAATGATCGGTTATTATCATGCCATATAAAACTCGGCATATCTGTGCTTCTACACATGTTTATTTTCGCACTGCATGCTACAAAAATCATTTGTTTGGCTTTCCTGTTCTTTTAGTTGTTTCTTTTCGATTTCCTTGTCTTACTTCCACACTCCTCTAACATATGAAGCGAACGACATATCGCTCTTTACAAGGAACGATTACACTATACACAAGTGTGACTATTCTCTCTCTCCGTCTCGATTGATTAACCAGTCAATGAATTGAAACGGAATCAAGCAGAGTGAACATATTGAATGAATAATGTTTACAAAATTTACAATGTTTATCGTATATTACGAAGTTATTTATTTTCCCAAACAAACAAAATGATGATCAGCAACACCAATTATCTTAACGCTATTATTGTTGCAGAAGTACCTGAGTAAGTATCATTTATGGCCTATTTGGATCATCCCCTGGGTGAGCTTGCCAGCGGGATTTTCATTAACATATCTGAACGATGGAAATGCCTGTAATATTCATACCGACATCTTTACAGTCCCAGTTGAGGGAACATTCCTCTTGTGGCAAAATATGTTGTAGACAATTTGGAAATGATAAATGCTATTGCAGATCCCTCAAATGACGGAAGAGAACATCAAGGAACAAATGCAGCTATTCTTTTCCTACAAACTTTTCAGTCGGTTTGGATACAAGCTGATCACATGGAATATGATAGCATAGACTCGTGGTGAAAAGTTATGTAGCTTTGCCGGCGTATTGCTTTACTAATTTAGAATTAAAACATTCGAACTTATTCCTGTTAAACAAAAAATTCAAACCGTTCTGTGTGATATTTAATGTCCATTTTGAAAAGAAATAAAATTCCACACATCACCAAATGAATGTTTTACCAACAGAAACACAATAATCTACAACAAGCAAACGATGATGCAACTATTATTATATACTTCAATGCAAAAGAAGAGACTTACTGGCGAAATAAGTTTCACATGTTTTCATTTCTATATATTCATATCTGAAAAAATACATCCTTATATTTTCATATGTGAAAATATAAGATTTCCCATGATGCCTTGTTACACTTGATCGTGTGTGCTTACAAAAATTGTACCTGCATAAATAAAAACGAGTCCTTGGTGAGCTACAACAAATAAGAAAGAGACCGACTTACATTTCAGACATGGAAATTAATTTTTGATAAAGAAATTTGACAAGCAGCTCTCTAAAGTTATGAACCCTTACTTCCTTGACAACAACGATAACCCTGCTGCAATAAATTGCTGAATGTGACTTGCGTTGTTTTCAGGTAGGGCAAGTAGTTTGCAAAATGACACAAATGTAATCTATTGCAACAGATTAGGTCAACCTAATCCAATCCTACCGCTTTCACATTTTTTTTTTTTTGCTGTGTAAAAGGTGCACCTGATTGTCTACCAAGAGTAAGGAAAACAAAAATAACTTCACTCTGTCATATAATAGTATACCGTTCAAAACGAGTTACTGTATTTTTCTGTGAATAACGAGCGTCCCAAGTAGTGACCTAGAACAGAATGAAACCAAAAGAGTTCTGCCATAAAATACTCATGAGTTAAAGTTACGCTGATGTTGCTACGTTTTGGATACTGCATTGATCATCAGCTGTCAGACAGCATTCTAATTGTTTACACTGAGTGGGTTACAAATTGTTTCTCTGGTCTTTCGTGTCGTTAAGCAGCACGCAGTAATGTTTATATAGATATCATAACAAGAACGAAAATGTGGCAATATGGAAAACATATCTTTCGGATTTAATAGTTGGCCCTTTAAAAGGACCGTCTTGTGATCCGTCTTGTTGACGAAATTCAGTATTTTGCATCAAATTCCCCAAACTTCTCTTCTTCATCCTCAATCTGTAAAAGTCCCTATATGATCTCATCTGACATGCATCTCAACTTAATTCCAGAAAACTCTCCTACATTGAATTCCCTCCCAGCAGTTCTGTTAACATGTGATTCTGTACAATAAAATAACTTGGTGTAATACAGATATCCGTTTGTAGGTTTATGTGTGTTCCGTTTCCATGTATAAATGTTTTTGTTCCCGTGAAAAGTATTGCCGCTTTGCCGGCGTATTGCTTTACTAATTCAGAAGTAAAATATTCGAACTTTTATTCACGTGCTGGGCCTAAGGAAATTTGAAATACATAACAGTAGATGGAAATAATTTGGTGTTCTAATATTGCTACAAATATAGTTAAATTCCAAGATTTCTTCTTTCTTCCTTTATGTGAATATTTTTCTTTCCTTTCTGCTACATATAAATCCAACCATCTGCCAGAAGGTCACTATCAACTACAAGGATAATTAAATGCGATCTGATTTTATCTACATTATTGTATAATTGCATCCGTTTATATAATAATGTTGATTAAAATGAAATTTCTCATGTCAGTCTACATGTGGCAGAGCCGGAGTTCGCGTCACATTCTTGACGTGTGATTGAGCGAAGTTCCTCTTCAAGTTTTATAAGACAGGTTGCGGATATCCTTATCAATAATGGTATATACCTTTGACATCAAGTGTGTACGATGTTTTCAGTAGTCTATCGCATTTCTGCGTATAAGTAAGACAATAAGAGATAATAATTATATATTCTCAAAAAATTAGGTATCTGTACAACATAGCCAGGATTTCTGTAATTTAGCATGTGTGCCTTTAAAGTTATTAGCCGACAGATATTTGGCCGAATAAACACAAGAAAAGAAAGACATACAAAATCTAACTACGGGAAACGGCAAATATAGGTAAAATAAACACTAGTCAACACAATTATTTTTCATAGGTAAGTGTTCAAGATATTAAACGTTTGTTATACTCCTCCAACTAAAACATCGAATTGCATGAAGAAAATATGTATGTTTTATTCCATAATATTATTTATAGTCATTTTAACACATCAGATTGAATGCATGTCACATCTATGCACGAGTTTTTAACATCAGGTTATACTAAAAGTAAATGTAGTTTATAATATATCTTTATATGCCTCCTAACTAGCAGAATTGTGGTACCACAAACAGAAGCAAACCAATATCCATAAAATTTGCGATATTAATCATCGGTCATATTTGATATACATTCTTATCTTCACAAACTAGGAAGCTGATAATTTGTTTCAACGATCCACTTAAAATAATTATAATTTGATCCGCGCAACAAAATATAAAATAAATATCTAATGTTTACATTATCTGTATTATGAACAGAAGGAAATATGTCTGATATTTAGAAATTGAAGAAGTACGACCTTGCTAATCTCTTTTTCTACAAGGCCGAAGATGAGCTCTTTCGAAATTCTCTCTTCGTTTTCACACAGCACAGATCTTGATCAAAACTGATTCAAACATATAAATAAAAGATTAAAATTCCATTTTTGGCTATTCATCAACTGATAACATGATTTGAAAGAGAGTAAATTCATGCAAAAATATACAGAACGTACATGTGATCTATTTGGATACGAAAGACTCTATAATATTGTCAATATTAGGCGATTCAAGTACCATAAAAAAGGACGAATCTTGCTGATGCAAAATAACTACAAGAGCATCATATGTCAAAGTCATTTACTGAAATACTTTAGTTCGCATATTTTGATGGACTTATATATATGGTTTTGATCGCAGGTGTACAGGTTAACACGTCTATTGTCATGGAAATAGGACCTAATGCATCTTTTGAGTCCACATCAAGGTGACTGTCCCGCATATGTTTGGCATTAATAATTCTAATTACAAATCAGAGTCATTGAATAGAACATAATTAAGCATTGTTTAAAATACGGACATCACATATAAACTTAATTTCTTCTGCAGAGTATAGAAAATAAAGAAAGTCAAAGCCACCCTTACACTTTAGCGAGAGAAAGAATCAACTATCTGAGATCATATCATTTTTGCTCTAACACAATTTATGTACGCGTGTGTATGCGTTTTTTGTGTGTGGTACAATGTCGAAGTTTTCATCATCAACGCACCCTCCTCCAGATCGCTATTATTATTATTATTATTATTATTATTATTATTATTATTATTTCATATATTATTTCATGCATGTATAATGTCCCGCTCAAAGAATTAAATTCATTAAAGCTCATGATATAGATAACGTTAGAGGTAAACCATTGACATAATTGATACAGTTAGTTTTGCTCTCTCACCGTTACATTAAGTTGTCCGTTTCCTACAGAGGATGTCACATATCGTGACCTCCTTAACACGAAATGAAAAATTTCAAGACAGCATATGATAAGTGGGTCTCGGATTATCGTATAGTCTTGATAAGGAAGGATGCCTTACAAAGACCAGTCATTATTTGCACTCGCCTCGTGTCAGTAATACGATGCTGTTCATAAAGTTAGCTATATTTTCAGTTTATATATTACTTATAGATCATGTGTGCACATCAGAGAAAATGTAATTAGAAAACACGGAGAAAATCTTGATACGCGGAACATGACGAAAGAAATTTAATTAATCCTGGATATGCTTCAGGAACAGATCAGGCATACGGAAAGCTTGGAGTAAAAAGTCAGGCGCCTGAAGGAATTGGAGGAAAAGTTAGTCGTATGGAGATGGTGGAGCAAGAGATCAGTCATATACAGGAACTGGAAAGCAAAATCGAGGATCAGGGCAACATAATTCAATACCTGATGAGCCAGATTAAAACATATGCATCAGTGGATTTGAATACAGCCGTAACAGACACTGCATCGCTAGAAGCAACATCAAAACTGAAGACGGTGTTAGCTCCGCCAGCAACATTCGAAAGGGTAAAAAACTTTTAAGTTTTTTATTCAAATGTTATTCAATAACATCATGACTATAAACTAAAAATGGTATCTGTATAATATATACAGCTACCTGATTGAAACTCATGTTTTTGGCTTTTATTTTCTTTGTGTTGTAAGTTAATTTTTAGATCATGAGGATCATTTTGGAAAATCACAACGATGCTTGTTGTTGCTAATCACATGCACATACCTTTAATTTCAGAAGTACCAGAGCATATAACATTTATGGCATACTTGGATCATGCAGTAGGTGGACTGACCAGCGGGATTGTCATCAAAATTTCGTGAACATACCTGAACGATGGGGGTGTTGATAATATCACCACCGGCATCTTTACTGTCCCTGTTGATGGAACTTACCTCTTTACCTTCACCATCATGCGTTCCCGTGCGAATCAGCTTGTGGCAAAATTGGTTGTAGACAACGTGGAAATGATGGATACTATAGCAGATCCTCCAAGTGATGGAAGAGAACATCAAGGAACAAATGCACCTATTCTTTTCCTACGCGAAGTCTGTTTGGATACAAGATGACCACATAGAATCTAATAGAATAGACTCGTGGCCTGGTGAAAAGTATTGCAGCTTTGCCGCCGTATTGCTTTACTAATTCAGAATTACTTGTTCAAAATGATTTCTTTCAAACCAAACATCCTTACCTTTTCTTGTGCAACTTAAGAGAATGAAAATAAAATCCCACTAAACCCCAATTGCATTTGATGCAAACAAAAACACAGTATCGTTAGCAATAAAACCATGATGAGAAATTTCTATGTTCTGAAGTTTGTCCCTTTATCGTTCATTAAAATTAAGATCTGAGTTTGTCCGAACATCGTGTATCAGATAGTTTGATGTGCCGATAAGATGGAACAGGAATTGATCCATCAATTGCAAATCACCGTATCCCACATCCCGAGTTTTTGACCCATAATGAGGAAAACAGACAAGAAACCTTTGTTCTGCTATATAATGCGATGTGATAAAATGATAAAATACAATTAAAGATACTGCTAATTTTGCTGAATTTTCATAAAGCAATAACAGTCGTCCATTTTGAACGGGGAACTGACACGACGTCTTAATTGTTTATACTAATCGAGTGCTTGACTGTGTCTCCTGCCTTTCCAGTCGGTACGAGGCACCAGATCATGACCATTAATGTATCATAAGATATTTTAAAAGGAACCATCCACCTAAATGATAGAGGTTTGTCATGTATAAATATTACTATATTATATTTATAAATAAATTTGTTTTCGCTCTACATTGTTTCCTTATATATGGTAGATACTCGACTACATTGCTATTTATGTGTATGTTATCGCTTCTATTCGTATATAATACAAAATGCCCATAATAGAACCCGAGTTGAGTGTTTAGTTTCTCACACATGCGACAAAATTATCTAGCCGATTTCCTAAATTTACCTTTCTTATCTCCGTGTTGTTGTCTGGGTCCGGAAGAAGAGAAGGAGTCCAAACGCAGATAACTACTTTTTAAGAGTAGAAACCTTTTTTGTCTTATGCTGTGCCTGACGGAGTTGTTTTAAAATCGAACAAAAACAACAATAACAACAGGGACATAGCTAATAGAAATTATGGTCTCTTCAATCTTGATAACGCATCATACAATACTTTTGATGAGAGACTTACACACAGACACGAAGTTTTGATATTTTGTAGAGTTCATAAATTAAAGCGTATCATGTAACCCAAAACTGCTCCAGCCACCTGTGCTGATCATATTAATAAAGTGCGTTAACTCTTTTTTAAACACTTTATGGTTTAGATTGGGGTACAGTGATGGGGCGAAGAACACTGCCACGATTAACATATTTGTATCAATATGTGGTGTTTACGAACAAGAGAACATGGCTCGAGACACTCATGGTGCATTACTTAGAAATGTAACAATTATGACTGTTATTTTTCTTCTTTTTGTTATATTAAGAGCGGTAGATATCGCTTGAGTCTACTTAAATAATTATTTAGATGTTGATAAAACATCATAAGACCTGATGACCCGTATACAAATGTGAGGCAATGATAGTACCTGATTTGTACCGTATGTCTGGAATCTGCTAAGTATATTGCAGAAGTGCGTCGTTGTTTTAATTTGTTTGTTTGCTTGTTTGAAGTGCTCTCTTCTTCCTCGTTCTCCTAGAGCATCAGTGTTTTATGTTGCTTTATCTCCTCTTCTAATTCCAATTCAGGAACCACCGGTGGAACCGGCAGAGCCTTTTCTTTGGTTCTTACTGTTCTTTTCTTATAGACGTTTCGGTGGCGGTGTGGTCCCTATTTGTCTAAAGACTCATTTTGAAGTTTATCCTGAGAAGTGTAAATTCCTCATGTACATGTTTTGGGGCATTTGAGTTCTTTCCCCTATTAATGTTTCTTATACCTCTTTAAAGTTTCTTTCCCCTGAATTCCACCAACCAAACTTTTCAGAAACAGAGGAAAGAACAGAACACATACAGAATCTAAAACGTGTCCTACTAGTCAACATAACAAAGTAGATTAAAGCACTGAAACAAGTTTGCATATCAAATATATTTAATGATAGAATTGTACTATACAGAAAATACATTTTCCACAAACAAGCCATTAAAAATGTTTCACAATTGTACTCTAAAGTTTTAAAGCCATAAACCCGTTAACATACACAGAGCAATTTTTGTAATTTAAAAAATCCCAGTTAAACAGCACAGAGAACATGGCATCACCCAGGTAGGAAACTTTATTGATGCATCTGTGATCTCGTTACAGCTTATATGTTTATTTCAATCTTCTGCAAAGTTCATTTGTGAATGAAACAATACATTTACCTGCTGAAAATAAATTTATTCCAATTATGAATTGCAACGATATAAAACAATCAAACCTTACCGGCAAGAATTTCAACATTCCACCAAAATATGACAGTTAAACATTCAGGGAATAAAATATATGATTGACGACCGAATGAGTTAAACCATTCAGAGTTAATTACTATTAGTCTGAAAAAATAAATATGGCCTTTTCGAAGAAAAAGTAATTATTAATGGAATAGGGGACAAACTGAATATGAGAGAACGATATTAATTCTGTCAGTCGACGATGAGCCGACAAATTAGACCTGCATCTTTCTTCTATTCAGCAAAGGACTCAGTGATGAAGGCACGGCTGGGTTTAATCAAAGTATCAAGAATTATGTATTCTGTCTCTGAGGCCAACAAGTCAAAACATATCATATAATACACAGTCTCCACGGCATCAGACACTGTTATAAAGTTATTTGAGAAGTCAAAACTGAACAAGCGTTGTTATTGCTCAGATGCAAACGACACAGAAAGATTTCAAAAGATATAATAGTTACAAAAGTGTGAAATTATACTTGTGGGTTGTGGTGACGGTATCTTTGTGTAACTGAGTGATATATTTATGCAGATGGTGAGATGGATGCAATAATATTCTAAAGAAAGTCTTAGAATCGTTTTCATTCAGACCTACGACGTTATTGTAAGGGTTGATAAATAATCTGCAATTGTACTACGCCAAAGTGTGGATAACAAGACATGAATAAATGTTAAGGAGAAAAGAAGGGTGCTGATGTTACTCTTCTTAGAGTCAGATCTGCTAAAATTGATCCGATCCTCGGACATTCAAATGACAGATATCAGTTAAGGTTTGGGTCTCTTTCCTTCCCTGTAATCTGTTTTTCATATGATTCACAGTTTCGTTACCTGTTGTTCGATTTCCTTTGAACATTCTCGGGAAATTGCATTAATTTTGAATTATTTATGCTTGATGAGCAATTGGTTCTGAAAGGGGGGACTTACATATTTGTGACTTTCTTGTGTCCATCTCAGCGTCTATACTCCATTTCAGTACGAGCTGCTACACTGCTAGTTGCTAACATGGCCAAGCTATAACAATGTCTCTGAATTTGAACTCCTTTGTTCTTACCATCAAAATCAAGCTTTTGCATGACAGAATGCTTTCGTTCTTGTATTACTGAAAATGTGTTGTCAACTGTCAACTGGTAATGCGTTTCGCTCAAGTCTTTTTGTACCTACTTCCTGTATTTATCAAGGACAAGATAGCTCCGGTGGCCTAGTGGTTAAAGCGTCCACCTCAAATGCGGGAGGTTGCGGGTTATAACCGGACCAAGTAATTCCAAAGACTTATGAAAATGGCACTAATAGCTGCCTCGCTAGGCACACAGCATTAAGAGGTTAGTGTTAGGGCTGGGTGGGAATCATGATCTATGTCTGCGGCAGGATGCCCCAGTGCTAGACATCACTATAAACTGCCACACAGCAGACATCGATATGACTGAAAAAGTGTGTCCTTAAAAATCTAAATCACACAGACACTTTATCAAGGACATTTAGTCAAACATCTAAAATTGTGGCAACATCTTTGCAACCATTTACGAAACTTGCAATATTATGAACTTTCGTTTGAACATCTGTATCAGACACATCATCATCTTAGAATAATCTATTTTTCAGAGTGGATAAAAAGTTTTGCCCTCACCACCACCTCCAATTTATTGTGGCGATACGTTTGCCGACATAAGCAAGAACACTTCATTATCAAAACGGTTGGTTCCTTCGATTGGGCTTTTGCCTTTGGTAGAAGACATTATTTTAGTTATTGAAATATTGAAGGTTTAATCTCTCTATGATAGACAAATAACAATTGCATGATAAACTAAAGGTGCCCAATATCGCCTTCTGAGTGGTACGCCAGTGGCATAACCTCTTTGGTGAGCAGTAGGTAACGGCTACAGAAACTAAAGGACACATGCAGGGAAAAACACGTTGCTATTGCATATAGAACATATAGTGAAGTAACTGGATAAATGTTTGCTGACAAATTATTGGATAAAATTGACGAGAAATACATCGAATAGATCAAGAATATATATATATATAGAGAGAAGATAGTATATATATATATATATATATATATATATATATATATATATATATATATATATATATATATATACCACATACGTTAAAAAATAACATGCATTTAAAGTGTTGGTATAAAGCAATTTGATATACCAATATATCAAATTGTGATCCGCCCATGGCGCAATAATAAGCATATATAAACATTCTCGCGAGCGTCTGCAGTTGATTCTAGATCAATGATCAATTTCCACAAATTAGTCACTAGTGACGTATGAAAAATAATGATGAAAAGTATTAATAATCCCCGTTTCTAAATTAATTTAATATGGTACACATTTTCATCACAATCCTTTCTGCTTTCTGTTCTCCCCTCCCCTCTCAACCATAACGGACAAACTGCGCAGAAATGTAGAATGAGAGAGAAAAGGAATTTGGGCTGGATTAAAACCTTGAAATAGAAATTACACCAAGTAACCTACAAGAATATGGTTCGTCGTAACGATACGTGTGCACTTTCCTTGGGATTTATCAACAGTGTTTATCAATGATACAATGTTGCAAACCAGTAAATTCCTCGGTTACGTGGTACATATACTGTGATATATTTAATGTTATGTTTTTTTGTTTGTTTTTTCTTAAACATACCATAATGTTCTAAAAAATCGATTATTATTATTTAAATATGAAAATGTCCAAAGGCATCTCTCTCTCTCTCTCTCTCTCTCTCTCTCTCTCTCTCTTGACCATCGTAGCAGGATACGGGCTAAAATCTATGAAATGGCGAACGTAGAGGATTTTCCGACAATATCTCTGGACTTATGAATGATGGTAAAAGTTAAGTTAAACCGACCAAGGATGAGAGAGAGAGAGAGAGAGACAGAGACAGAGACAGAGACAGACAGACAGACAGACAGTTTTAAAGTCAAACCGACGAGAGAGAGAGAGAGAGAGAGAGAGAGAGAGAGAGAGAGAGAGAGAGAGAGAGAGTTTGTGGATTGGTTGTACTGTTGCTAAAGCAGAATAATGACTTAGATCAACTGTAAATATATTAAAATATTTTAATTACCTCTTGTTGGTTCGTCAGTTGGCTTAGTTTCTATTCCACATTAATTTCCATGAGCCGGTATTTGAATGGTGTAGCTATCCAAGTGTTGCCACTCCTCTACTTTTATCATTACAACCATCTTTCATGTTTAAATCATAAGTGTGTATTATATTGATTTAATCAATGTGGAGAAAAATAGAAACCAAGAAAAGAAAACAATCAACTTATCAATATGCAGAGGTGATTGTAAATAGCCACTACGGCAGAGAACTACATTTTGTAGCGGACACAATCGGGGATGTGATGAGTTCATTCACTAGGTCAATACACGGCTGCCTGTAGTACATCTGAACTCCGTTCAAAGGGCAAATATATGTATTTGTATGTGATATAAATAAAATATATGTACAGTATGTACGCTGTGTCAATGATATACCACTCGTTGTATAAATTTTTCATTAAAAGGAAACTCAGCAAGCTTCGTTTCCTTTTAATGAAATATTTATACATCTCGTGGTATATCATTGATACAGCGTACATACTATACATATATTCTATATATATATTTGCCCATGCTAGAGCTGCTAAGAGTTACAAATCATTTTCAAATGTTTGTTTTATTGTTGAATCAAAGATAAGTAGATTTCTTCTGACAGATAATTTATAGAGTTTATAGCGAAACTAAATAACACTTAAAGAGCATTACGGCACTGAAAATGCACCTTACTGGATTTCTGTCGTCATTCAGTCTGAATTATCTCTCTCCGTTGTGTTAATTTAATTACATATAAATATATGATCTAATAGATCAACAGCAAACTACGTAGGCTCTATAATCACCATACGAAAAGAATGCTTGAGAAATAAATGTGTACTGATTGCTTTATTGCTGGTTTGTTTATAGTCTTAATAAACATTGTTGAGCAAATTCTCATTGTAGTGGTATCTGTCTAATGTGGAATAAAATCTTACATTGAAACGCGAATATGCAAAACTTTTCAAAACATCAACAGATTTGTTATTAGCCATCATTAATAACTCACATATTGCGTGCTCTGTTATCTCTTCTTTCGAAAGAGACTATCAAGTGTGGAACAATCGTCAATAGCTTTCAAGCATGTGGAGCAGCAGGGAGGGTGAACCCTACAACTTTTTGGCTTAACTGTATAGACCTTATTTTTGAAATTAAGGGTTCCTACGAAAGGCTGTAAAACAAAAGTTTTTGTCTGAATAATGAAAACTTCTCTAATTGATTAGATTTTTTCACGTACTGGTCACTTAATTTTTTGTCGTCCACCCTCCCTGCTGCTATGGTTTTTATCCAAAAATTGTATCAAGTCCGTTACGATATCTTGACCTAAGATCATGTAAATTTATTGTTACAAAACCAAAGGGAGCAGCTTGTGCTTTTGAAAAGAAATTTTTAAATTTGTTCATGTCCATGTCGCCTGAACACCAAGTATAATAAATATTCTGTAGAGTATGATTATCTACGCCATTAAATACAACTAAAACGTTACAATTATCCCTGATCACTTTTGGAATTTGTGTATATCTCTGGGTAACATCAATCACGTCTGTGTTTTTATGTCTACCTCGTGAAAATATTCTAGCTGGATTTGATTGTTTGTCCAGCATAACATCATCATACACTACTAAATTATTAATGAATCCATGAGGACCAGTGGCCCTGAGATCATCTACGGATGGCGCTTCATCAATATCAGTAATAAAGTCTATGATATTGTCTTCATGTAACGATTTTGCGTTTTCATTAAAATCTTTAAGTACTTCGTAACATCGCTGATCAGCTACAGATGGCGCTACTAAATATAATTTATCCCACTTGAGCCATCGCATTATTAGATTAAGCAATAATTGCGTCTTCCCACTTCCAGATGGGCCTATTATAATCATTCTGATAGAATTCGGAAGCGCTGGATGGTGTTTTACTGGTTCTTGTTTTCGTGTCGCAGAAAAGTCAATTATATCCATATAATAAATAATATGATTCTATATTGTGTTCGATGCAGAGCACCTACCGATACTACTGAATTTACGACAATAACAACAAAAAATAAAAGACGTGCACTTACAGGCAGGTGTGTGAAATGTGGCACCAAGAAATATAAATTTATTCCAACAAAGACAGGTGGGGGTGATATCGCTGCTTCGTTAGGAAAATTACCAGGAACTCCATGGGCTAAATACCCCGGTGAGAAACATTTACCCGCATATAATTATTGTGGTCCAGGAACTCGGCTTGATATCCGACTTGATGATCAAGATCAACCAAAACCAGGAGAGTATCCAGTAAATAAGATTGATCAAACATGTTACGTTCATGATGTCGCGTATAAAAGTAAAGATTTGCAACAACGACATCTCGCAGATGTGAAATTGATTCACGCATTAAATTCTATACCTAATAAATCTCTCAGAGAAAAATTAGCTAGTTTTCTAGTAAAAACTGCTATGAAAGGTAAACTAGTGTTAGGGGCTGGCAATTAATTATATAACTATCATACTGGAATCTGTTTATTATTCCCAAGAGGATTCTGGAGAGGTAAGGCAGCGATTAGTAAACTTGCCGAAGCAGCAAAAGTTTCACGTAATGTCGCTGCATCATGGTTAGCACGACAGGCAATATGGCAAATCTTCCTAAGTCCACCTAAAAGAATTCAGTATGCGCATTTTGATGTTAGCGTTCCTAATGAAGTTCATCAAGCAGATATTTTATTTTTACCACATGACACCATTAAAATTGGTAGACGTCAATCACGCACGTACAAATACGCGTTAACTGTCGTTGACATTGCGAGTAGATATAAAGAAGCGGAGCCATTATCAACAAAGACAACATCTGAAGTTGCATCTGCGTTTGAGCGCATTTATCAACGTGGTGGTCTACGATGGCTACGGTTATTACAAGTTGATCCTGGTAAAGAATTTCTTGGAGTAGTATCATCGTTGATGAAGAAACATAACGTTAAAATCAGACGAGGATATACTGAAATTCATCGTGATCAGGCAATCGTTGAACGATTTAATAGAACACTTGCTGAGCGGTTATTTGGATACCAATATGCAAAGGAAATATCTACTGACCTCAAGGATAGATCTCGTGAATGGGTTGCAAGATTACCGGGTGTGATAGCTGCGTTGAATAATGAAATTACTCGTGCAACTTCCATGAAACCTTCTAATGCGATCCAAAAAAAATATATACCAATACAACGACGTGAATCTTTCTCTCAACCAGTATTAGGTAATGTAACTGTAAGATATTTATATGAACCTGGCGAACTTGAAGGTGGTAAAAAAAGAGCAACCGATCCTATCTGGAGCGTGACTATACATAAAATTTCTAGCGTGGTAAGATCCACTGGTAGACCTCCAATATACAGACTAGATTCTACAGCTCCTCAACGTGGATTTGTACGTGAACAGTTACAAGTAATTCCTGAGAATACGCAATTACCACCAAGCTCACTTATGTAAATTAGCGCCCCGGCGTCGATTACACTCGAGACAGGTCAGCATCACATTTCACGTGTATGACCAAGATCACTATTAATTCTGTCTACGGTAAATTGTCTTGGATTATTATTCGAATATTGCCATAACATATTACAGTTGCAACTTGCACAATTATTATTCTGTAGTTGTTTTAGTTTTATAATAAATTCAATATCAATATCAAAGTCACGATTATTCTTTGTGTCACACTGCTTATAACCAGATAGTTTTTTTCTTATTACGTCATTATTAACAGTTTGATCATTATTTTCTATAACATTCATAATAACCCTATGTAGTTGAGATATTCTTCTGACCCTAGAAACTGCGAGATAAACTAAATTCGACCATTCAATCCGATCATCTATAATCCAGATATTTGTATCAGAAATAGTTAACCCCTGTGATGAGTGAATTGTTATAGCATATCCTAACGTCCACGGTGATTTATTCATACTCAGCGCATTCTCAACGACATTAATATCGACTAAAATAATATCATTCAAGACAAGATTCTGTATTCCACCACCAGGAATTTCAACATCAATATTCTGTCGTCGAGTATCTGAGGGGCGATAACATAATGGTAACGGTAGATCTGAAAACTTTTCTTTATGTAACAGAAATAATTTATCCTTTAAATATTAATTTAACCATCACGAACTATCTTTCTACTTGCAACTATTAAATCAGCGGGATTCCATAAATTTAGAAAATTATTCATAGAAGTCTCTGGAATTACTCCTCGCATTATCTCACATTGTACTCTGTCTGGTTGAAGTCTGATTAACCTTTTAAATTCCTTCAGCGGTTCATCGATAGCTCTATGGTCATCATTTATTTCTTCATAATAATCTACGTTATTCTTCAGCCATTCATGTGGAGGCTGACCAATAAAAGGTGGTGGTTGACCATTATCGCCGCACATAATCACAGCAGTATTCTTCAATAACAACCAATCAAGAAATGTTTTTAGTGTTTCTAACGACACCGTGCATATCTCGTCCCATATAATATATTTAGGTATATATTTCTCACCCATCCGCGATGGGGTCCATGTGTCTCCACACCATCTAAAGAAACTGTGATAAGTACACGATTTTACTCCTCGTTGCTTTATTTCTCTGGCAAGTTTGTGCGTCGGTGTTAAAACAATCATATCTGATATATTATTTATAAATAAATTAATCATACGAGTTGTTTTACCTGAGCCACCACGCCCATTAAGATAAACGGTTTTATGTCTAGATACAGGATCGTACACAGATGGTGCAGATGACTTTAATATTTGATTATTATTTTTGTAATATGTCTCCGCAATTTCAACATCTGCAGATTCAGAATAACTAAGTATATTTTCCTGTTTTATTCTCCATGTTCCCCATTCACCATTACCAAGTAGCGGTTTTAATAAATCTGTATATTTTTTATGTACATAAAATGAATCCGTAGCGACTCTGACAGCGTAACGGGGAAATTTATTTATCATCGATAGTAGATTTATCGAAACATACGCTAACATCGAAGATCTTAAATGAGTAAACTGCGGTGACTCGCCATCAAGATAGCTCACAATAGTACCTAGTTTTGTTCCATCTGATAAATAAGCACTACATCTGTTTATAAACGTATTTTTTTCCGCTGTATCAGCGATTATAAAATCTAGTTCAGCATCGTCCATAATCAATCTTGTACACGTTCGTTTATGATCGTATGAACCACCTTGAGTAAATTTACCGATTATCTTTCTACCAAGATCTTTTGCAAGTTTCTCATCGTACTCGTTCCTGCATTTATTTATTTTAATAACATAATCTTCATCAATATCAGGGAATTCTTTCCTGGTATCATCGATATTAAATCTGTTCGGTTCTGGTAACCAAACTTGCTTCTGTGAATTATACGATATAATCGCTTCAGTTACTCTCAACGATATTAAAAATCCAGCATCAATCATATATCGCAATAGTACTATCGGAACCCAACATCGCTCTGAAAAATGTTTTCCGAACCAAATATAAATAATCGGATGGAGATCTTCTCTAAACTTGAATGATTCTACGTGAGCAAATCCTGTTAAGTCAATATCTGGTAAGGGTCCGTTTATCGCAACCCTGGTCATGTTATGTGTAGGATGTCCGAATCTCTTAAAGTATTTAGAACATTCTCCATATCCAAGAAAACTCCCAGGATAACACGCTACCATATCAACCGAGATAACATCATTGTAATCGTATTTGGTGTTCCATAATCCACCGTGCCCATATTCTATACAACTTTTCTTGACATCTTCAAGAAATTCCGATCGCGTCGTTTTCCATGAATTTTTCTCCTGAGCGAAATGAGCCGCTACAGATGGAGCTGTAAAACAATTATTTAATAATTGTCTAACTTTGACATCGTCTGAAGTATATTCACACCAAAGGCGCTGCGCAAGATTTTCCATTTCCTCATGGAGAAATTCTGTACGATAAATATCACCATTAGGTCGTACAAATTGATCATAATGATTATATTCAGAACTCTGAAATAACCAAACAGAAACAGGATCGGTTTTACTAATATTTTTAATAAAATCAAAGATATCACCGTCATAAAATTTAACCGTTCTATCTCGTGGAAATATTGTTACTGCAGCAGTCCATGCGTGCGCGTTATGATCAATAATATCTATCGGAGTTCCATTTTTTATATATTTTGGTTCGTACAAAATTTCTCCTGTCAGCGTTTTTACTGTTATTGGAAATCTTAATTTTTTCTCTAGCTCAGCGACATCTTTGATAGACGCTCCAGTATCTTTAACGGACTCTGCCCACATATTTATTTTTTACGTCTTAAATCAGTTAAACCATTACCACGTGTCGCGTTCGTAAAATGTTCTGTAACCCGCTCAGCTACACAGTTTATTCTTGATATTTTCATCGGTTTGAGATCCGCAACATTAGGTTTATCATTCAGCGGAAATATTCCATAGACAACAGCAGTTACAGGGTACGATTTCTCATAATACGGTTTATCAACACCAGTAAGTATTCCAGGTTTAGATTTATTATTTAAGAAAATAATATTACCCCCGGACTGCACACGGACTGGATCACGCTTATCACGAATAATCCAAATATCTTCTTCTGTATTTACAATAAATTTTATTAAAATAAAATATTTTTGATTATCAAGGTGATTAACAATCACTTTTCCCCGTTTGTCATTCATCATATTAGTAACATTTCCAACTCTGAATGTTGACCATACATGAGCAGCTCCACTATTACGAAATTCCTTTTTTGCTTCACGAATACGTTCGGTTACATCCTCATCAGTTAATGCCAGATCCTGCATCAAAACACTAAATTTATATTCTGGTAGTCTGTCAAGATCGAATCTGGTTGCGTAGGGTTCAATCGCGGATAATTCTTCCATATTATAATTAGGGCAAATATATATTTAATTGAACATTAATCTTTTAGTATATATATAATGCTTGAAACAAAAAACAAATGTGCTTGGCTCAAAATTGGATATACTTCTCTTTGTAATAAATCGTGTGTGAACAAATACTGCGGAAATCATGCACAAAGTATCAAAAATGGAAGTACAGGACCAATACCGTGTGTCAATGTGGTGTTGGAGTCAGAGGAAAAACTCAATTGTGTTTAAAATGTGGCGGAAAAAAATACAGAGAACTAAAACGATATTATGACAAAAAAAATAATACATCATCAGGTAAATCTCCTATAAAAACCGTAGAAGATTATCTGGTCAGATTTCAAAACAATGATTTAGACAAATAATATTATATATATAATGGAGCAAAACGAATTTGTGAAACATCCAGTATATACAAATTATGAATCATCCCGAGATGGTGTAATCAGGAACTGCAGATTGAAAAAACCAGTCGGTAATGTTGAAATTAAAGGTTATTTTAGATTTAATGTTGCTAAGGGAAAAAATACTTATCAAGTAGATTCGCATTTGAATGTCATTTTGGATTGATCAAAGATGGACTTGTAGTTGATCATATTGATGGAAATCCCCAGAATAATCGGTTATCTAACCTGCAGGGTATTACACCTAGTCAGAATGCTGCACGTGGAAATACTGGAAAATGTAAAAAGTTTGCAAGAGGATCTATTAAATCCATAAATACAGAAACAGGACGGGAAATAACTTTCCCATCAATTAATGCAGCTGCAAAATATTTTAACATACATCCACAATCGGTATGTGATGTTGCAAATAAAACATACAAATCTGCATTTTCAATAAAATATGATCAGCAGATAATATTTGAATATATCTAACTCTGTCTTCCTAACAAAAAACAAATAGTTCTACTCTCAATTTTCCCAAGGATTTTGTTTAGCCATAATTACAGTCAAGGGTCCACCTTCACCGTCGCTGCTCTCAGCGTCATTATCATTTTTGACAGAATCAGATAGCATAATCTTTCTTAATTGCATTACACGATTGTCCACGATCTTTTTTCTTTCGTACTCGTGAGACAGTTCGGATTGTAAAAGGTACACCCCTCAAGGGTGTATGATAGGAGAGTGTATTTTGTCTGTTGTGGATTTCGAGGAAATGCTCCGGGTTCCCCCAATTAAATAGCATCAGTCGCCAAATACAAGATAATATCTTTAGCATTTTGGAGACTCGAACACGCAAGAGTCTGTAGAGCTTCGATCTACGTCCAACCGTCCTACCATTTCGGCCATCGTTCTCTTATCAATAATATAGTTAAATTTAAGTAATATTTGCGCTGCTGCTTCACTCAGCGATGCTTACAGAAGACAGATAGATCACTAAATAATTAACAAAAAACGATATATATCGTGTCGTAGGGACTGAAACCTCACATTTTTCTGTAAAATGGAATTTTATATTTCTAGTTTCCAAAAAATATATATAATTCTGTATAACACTGAGTCTATGCGTAAGCCGTAACAGCGGATATTGATTTAGTCATATAGCGGATGTTCTTAAAATAACTTTACGCACAGCCGTTATATGGAATAATCAATATGCAGCCACAGCCTTTTAGATAATAGATTTCGATTGTGCACGGATTTTATGTAAACAAAGAATACAGTATTATAAACATCCGGATATTTTTTTTTGTTATAATAAAAACGCATTATGATTTCACATACAGGTTTATATTTAGTACTTCGTTTCTCGTGTCCAGAATGCGATTGCTTTGGTCTGTAAGTTTAATGTGTATTCTTGATAATAACGGATTATGAACTCGCAGGTACACGGGATTAATTGGCTCTGATACAATTAACGAACCGGGAGGGACCAACGAGCTAAAACTGAATAATATGTACCCTTGCTGGGCCTGGCTAGACTTAGAAAGATCTACCTGATAGCTACCTTCAATAACATCACATACCAGATTGACTGCAATTGTTGTTGTTATATTTACAATGCCTGGCGATATATGACGTCCGGCACCAAAGGGATTGTTATTGTGTTTTAGTATAACCGGTGGTGGGGCTATTTTTTTCCATGATTCAATTACTCCCGGATAATATTCTTCAATAAGATCATTTAATGATTTCTTCATTTCAACGTTATTTAAATCTGGTATAACAAATGTTTGTAAATCTTTTTCTGTTATTTTATAATGATCAAGAAATACTTGTTTAGATTCTGGATTTGTGTAACGATTTCCATCGAGTTTAGTCGCAGTGTTTATAATACTCCGATTGACGATGTATAAATCGAATAAGATTCCATTTAAATGTTTTATTGACTCGATTATTTGCTGCTTTACATTTTCATTATAATGTTGTGATAATGAAATAAGTAAATTTCTTAAATCATTAAACGTTTTATCGTATTCAGGTTTAAGAGTATCTAAAAAATGTTTAATAAATCTTACATCAACAGTATAGAAACTAATCTTTGTCTTGGTGTCTGTGTTAAGAATAAATAATGCTTTATTCAACTTGGGGATCCTTTTACCGTCAAAATCGGTAAAGTAATATCTATCGTCGTTTGGAAATCCAAATCTTGCATTACTCCATGGTTGCTTTCCTCGATATTCTGGATCTTTAATGAATTTTTCTTCACTCGTTTTAAATTCTTCTATTTTTGGTTCTGAAACTCCATTATAAACAGGTGCGACTTCAAGCCATCCTAACACGGATCTAATCGAACTTTGATAAATGTCTACGAGGTAATCAGGAGAATTTATTTCAATCACCGCTGATAATGTTGGTTCATAAACAGTAATCGCTATTTTAGATTCGTTCCCTGTGATAGATTTAATTCTGCGTTGAAATTCATCATTAATCTGTTCTATTTGATAACTGCCCGTTGAAATTCCAACAACTTGCCAATCAGGTGTTCCATCCGGTTTATTTTTATTCGCAAATACCAGTGAATTATTTGGTTGTTGTCCACCAAACGGTTTTGATCTAATATTACGCCAACTATGATAAACTGGTAATTGCGCTAATGCTATTTCCTTTGCCGGAATTGCAGTCGGAAAATTAACGCTAAATTCAGGATTGGTTGAACTTAATGATATCATAGTAGTTTTTGACGGGGTTGTATTAGCTACGATCTGCTGAAGTAATTCGCGCCACTCTGACATTATTATTATCGTTATTATTTAATTCTCCATCTTTCCGTTATTGTCACTAGCGATTATGAACGCTTCATCGTAGGTTTTCATTATCGTTACGAACTCCTCATCGGATATTTTACCATCACTGAGATACGCTGAAATATACGAGCATAATTTAGTGTAGGCGGCTGTTGCTGTGTGCAATTTCATTATGTATTCGTTTAGTTTATCATTCGTACATGTAGATATTTTCTTAGCAATAATACTGAAAATACCTGCGCATGTTGTTGCCGTTGAAACTATAATTGCTACAACTGCAGGCGCTGTCATCGTTATTGTTGATAGTAATAATCCAGTTCCAGCAATAACAGCAGAAACCGAGTATACCATTATATCAATAACAACCATACGTCGACGATATTTTTTTTACCTTTATCGTGTAATCGTCGATGATATTTTTTAGTTTGGTTTGACACTCACATACTTGAGCGTATCTGTGACATTGAACGTCGATAAATGACTCTTGATTCATTATACTTATCTAGGTAACTAATTGAGGAGTTTCAGCTACAAATTCAATACACCACCAATAATCTGCTGTGGTTAACTTTTTATCATCCGCTATCAGCATAAACGTTTCTTCAGCATCTATGTTTAACACTATAGGCACAGTTCCAGAAAAACTATCGGTTGAATGACGCCATGTAAATGTGGTAAATATAGTAAATTTTTCAGCACAAAATATAGATAATCTATATACACCAGTGACCTCTGCGGTATGTTTAAGGGTGTTATTTTCCGGTGTCCATGTTGCTTTTCCTGATGCTACCGTATATACCATATTAATGATCTGCTTGTGAGGAATTTTAATGAGATTAGTTTTTTGAATAATATTAGGAATACCACTAATGATATCGTTGAGTTTTGTGTTAATGTCAGCGAGATTAATAATAACAGTTGGTGGAGTTCCAAAAAAGTCATTAATAGATCTGTGTACATTTCTACGAAAATTTAGAAATGTTTGTACATGATTAAAATATTCAGTTCTAAATGCAGCAATTCCATCATTGATAGTCGTTAACGAAGTCGTTATTGGAATTTCCTTATCGTCGACGTATTTCTTCGTTGCGGCGTCGAAATCTGTTTCTGGTGTTCTGAGATTATTAATACCATTATTATTCATGTCGAGAAATGCACGCATTATACCACCGCGCACTGACACGTACTTGGATTCTTGATCATCGACGTATTTTTTTGTTGCTGCGTCTGTATCTGCGATTGGATCTCCAAGATATGTAATTTTTCTTCCTGACATAATAATGTCACCGGTAAATACATCACCAGTTTTCTTAACATAGTCGTTAATCGATTTACCGGAATCCTGTATTTTACCTTGATCAGTAAAAGTAACGATATTATTAACAACTGCGTTGGGAATTCGTACAAGTACATCTGGTAGTTGTATATTACTCGTTTTTAATCGTCCTTGTTTGTCCTGAAAAACGACGACTTCATTTTGATCCACACTTGTGATATTTAATAAATCATCGATTTCATTTCTGAGCTGATCAAGGGTTGTATATTTAGATAAATCGACCTTCTGAGTTTTACCTGAGGATCTTCCGTAAATATCTACCATTATATTTACTGATATCAGTTTAAGTGTTATGACGTAGCGTAGTGAACGCGTGCAGGACTTTATGAGGCGTCGCTGTTGATTTTGATATAGCATCAAGCACAGCGAGGGTTTCACGACCGCATATTGGAGGATCAGTTATTTTTTGTGTTGGTAGCGTTGAATACCAGAATGGAATATCACCGGTAACGTACTTTAAAAATTCTTTTGGTGGTGCTAATCCATACGAATCGAAATAAATAATTCCACGTGGATCAATTGCATATCCTACCCAGTGCGTGCCAGGTCCAGAGTTTTTATCGAGATTAATGACACCGGTTTCAATATTGTTTGGTTTTTTTTGGTAATTGATCGCGCATAAAAACACCTCTGAAATTTTTTATTTTTAATTGCTTAGCAGCATTAAGTAAATCAAAATTGGACATGGGTGTTATTAGTAAACTGTCCCTGGTAATCTTAGACCCTTTCCGTACCATGAATGTGGAGTCCCTGGTAATCTTAAACCTCTTCCCTTTTTTTGATTCCTTGTCCAGTTGCTTTCTTTAATGCCATTCCAGCAGCTGTTCCAACAGCACCTAGCGCAGCTGCCTTTGCAACAGCTGGGGCTGCAGCTGCTATTAATGCTGGTATTGCTGCAAGAAGTGGAAATATACCACCCGTTTTAGCGATATCTTTGATGGCGCCCGCAGAAAGATTAAGTTTGACGCCTTTATTTGATTTTTTAGCTTCATTGAAGTTTTTGAACTGACGCTCGGTCAACGATAGTTTATTTGCACCGGTCATCTGTTCTCGCTTTAGCGATATTTTTATTCCACAGTTATTTTTTGATGCTGATTGCAGCTTTTTAATCTGACCAGGAGTCAGACTCACACTAACGTGATGATATGACATTATTAATATTATGAACGATCTAATTACATGTTTATTTACATATTTTCTACTGGGGCATCAATAACTCTCATTCGTCCACCAACACCTTCGAGTAACATCGATTTATCGCTGAGTATAACAGCAATTGCTCTGTAATTGACAATAGCTCCTCGAGTCACACGAGCTCGAAAATGAATATCAACTACTGATTGTCTGGTTAGATCTAAGTGTTCTAGTGAAAAGTAATAAATCGGATACAGCGATGTAAAATCTAGCTGCGATATTTGTAAACCAGTATCAATGTTTTGATCACGCCCCATAAACGTGATTAATCGATGATATGCACGTGCTACATGATTTTGATCGAAATCCAGTAATATATCTTCGGATGGTTCTTGATGTCCATTTATCCTTAATGAGACTTCAGAAACACCAAGTTTGTCAAATATCATTATACTTTCATCTTGATTGTTTATTCGTGCAATATCTTGTAATGCGATAAATATATGTCTTGGTGCAGAAATACCTTGCTGTGATGCTATTTGCCATGTAAATAAACCATTAATATTACTCTGGATAGCATCTGTGGTCATAGTCAACCATGACAATGTTGATTTACCGCCTTGACTCATAAAAGATAGCAACCGGTCTTCTTCAGATATCGAGGGTGTCATCACTGACATCCACAGGGAAAGTTTTGTTAATACTACTTTACCAGGATCACCAATGGGTTTCCATATTACATCATTATCATCGCCTTTTCGTACAAGTACAACTGTATGTTTGGCTCCGAAAATAACTTTTCTGACATTTCTACAGAATCCAAAGATATGTGACAGTGGAATCGCACATGAAAATGCTCTCCTATCACCTTTTAACATCGATTTACGTACTGCAAATCCTAAGTTAAAATTTGGATTAGAACCATGAACCACCGGATTTACATCCGCATCGGCGTTATTGGCGAAGTTTCTTGGTCGTCTTATATCATATTGATCGTTATTAGAGTGGTCAGAAGTATCCTTGACAAACATCATTGATGGACCAGCTGATCTTGAGTAATCGTCGCTGTATCTTGCAAGACCAAGTATTGTTGTAGCAACATCAACGTCTTTCTGGATTGATTCAATATTTTTTCCGTCAATCATGTACGTAGCGCTATCAAATAACGCCATAATACCATTATTAACAAAACCAACCATAATACCAGCGGCATATGCTACTGGTGCTACAGGAGCAACGTTATTTAAAATCTCACCTTCGACTTCAATAAATGCCTCAGCGGGTAGGAAATACCTACTTGTATCCTGAACCTGTAGTTCGATTCGTCCACGCTGATCTGGAATTCGGGCGTCGTAAGAATAATACTGATAATCGCGCACAGACTCATCTTTGAGAACTGGTGCGTCCATGTCAAACGCGGGGTCAGATACACGCTTAAACATCTTTATTATTATCGTCTTCGTCTAACTCGAAGACCACTTCGGGAAGTGAGACCACTTCCTGCTATCAGACTAGCGGTTATATTTTTTCCTTTTCCGACATTGGGATATCAGCTAACTCCGCTAGTTTTTGATTAGCGGCTTGATTTATTATTTTACTGACATTTGCTGGCATCACTTCAGTGCTGGCCAATTTCACAGGTTGAGGTCGGGTCGTTTGTGGTCTGCGTATTAAACTTGATAGTCTATCTTTAATTGCTGAGAATGCTTTGCTAGCAAGATTACCAACAGCGCCTATACCCTTTTCACGAACAACATCAATAGCTTTCATTCCTAGCTGCTTTGCAATCAGTATTGCTTTTGGGGCTATTCTTCTAAACAGACCCTGAATAACATCACCTAATCCATCTCCGTAGGTCGTTTTGTATACTGGTAATCAAGAGTTTATTACCCTGACCATGGTAGGTCCACGAGTATTGTGTATGATCATATTATTATTAAGTGACTTTATCACTAATTACATACTTAATCACTATGATACTCATCGGCGATTTCATTAATGAGGGACCGATATACATTAATATCCATGATACCGCCTGTAAATAATCGTTTACAAAGATCAGCTACTTCATTAATGATTTCTGGGGAATTATTACCAGCTCGTTTTCCTCCAATGAGAATTTCTAGTCGATCGACATCAGCAAAGACATTATTGGGGCAGGTAATAAGACCACTTCCTAGACCACTTCCAGTTGCGCCAGGGTCGTCTTGAAATACTTCATCATCTTCTTCCTTACCTGTTGTTTGGGCTGGTTGTAATTGTTGTGATCGTGGTAATTTAATCTGTGGTGATGGTGGTAATATTGCAAATTCTTCCTCTTGTTGTTTTCGTCGTTGTTGTTCTCGTCGTTGTTTTTGTAATTGTTGTTTTTGTTGTATTCTACTAGACCGCGATGATAATGGTGGTGATAATTCAAATTGTGGTGGTGGTGATGATCGTTTGATTTGTTTAGTATCTTTTATATATTCATGTACAGTATTATCAAATTTATTAAATCTTTCAATATCTTCATTAGATCTGATTTCTGGAATACCAGTAGCAACGCGATATATATCCTTGATCCAATTGGCAGAGCTTAATGATTTAATATATTCTGGTTTTACATATTTTTGTCTTTCATAATATCCATACGCGGCAATATCAAATAATTGGTTTGGGTTCCTGATAGCAGCAATACCTTCAGGCGTAAATTTATCTATTATCTTAATTCTGGTTCTTGGTGGTCGTGGTTGTGGTTGAGCTGCTTGTGGTGCTTGTGGTGGTGGTTGAGCAGCTTGAATACGACCAGCAATATCAGCAGGTAATGTTTCAAGAGCTCTTTGTGTTGCCTCAGTTGCTGTAACAATTTTCTTTGTTGGTTCGACAATCGGTTTAAATAATTGTTCTGTATCTTCTGTAAATTCCACCTGAGACTCCTGACCCGATTGTAGTTGTTGCTTAACAGAATCACGAACGGGTAGATATTTTTTAATTGCCTCTAGTCGCTCTCGAGTTAATTTAGCTGAGTGTGGTTCTCCAATACTCATTATTGATAATATCTATACTTACTGTTTAATTTATAGCAGCAGGGAGGGTGGACGACAAAAAATTAAGTGACCAGTACGTGAAAAAATCTGATCAATTAGAGAAGTTTTCATTATTAAGACAAAAACTTTTGTTTTACAGCCTTTCATAGGAACCCTTAATTTCAAAAATAAGGTCTATACAGTTAAGCCAAAAAGTTGTAGGGTTCACCCTCCCTGCTGCTTGTGGTGTTTGACCACTGAAAACTTTGCTTGTGGCCGAGGATCATGCAAATCAAATCAGGAATATGGAATGACATTATCTATGTCTAAAGCGTCATAGCAAACGCCTTCAGACCGTGCATCATTTAGTCATCTAAGGTAGAAATTAATATATAAGATATGGAGTATTTTCATGTAGTGTGAGCTCTAATGGTTCTGTCTTAATGCTTATGAACGTTCATTTCTTATATTGTGAATAACTTGAAGTTTTCATTATTGTTAAATCACTGATTGTTTCCTTTGGCGTTCTTTTGTAATATGTATTTAAGTATTCCAGTTCATACTGTTGTCAAACAAACTGTATCATTGTAAACTAAGAAGTTGCAAAGCATGCATTTACTTTACCTCACATTACAGCAATATGTAGAAAGACTAATTGTGGAAATACTATGTATCCACTACATATGACAGAGTACAAAAATCGCATTTGATAACATTGTTATTACTGCACAACATTCATGCTTATCAAGAAAGCTGTTATTTAAGAATTATTGTTATATATCCTGATAATGACGCAAGTGGGTATAGCTAATGCCCGATAACCACCAAGGAACAAACACATTATTTCTATCGCCATCACTTTGGAAAAAATAATTATATTAGTAGACATTTGGCAATATATGTATGGGCAATCCTGGAAACGTACGAATCTATAATGAAGGATTTCAGGGATTTAAGTCGTGTTTCAAAGTAAAGACAAATTTAGCAATTAGTACTTGCTTCACTAAAACTAAAGTAATCAGAGTTGATGCAGAAGAGACGCAACTTCAGAAAGTCCCAACTAAATAAACTTTAAATGTATCCCACATTTTCTGTTTCTAGCTCCGGTTTATATTGCCTCACACATACGAAAGGTAATTTGCTTTAATGGTTTACTATGAGACAGTTGTTTCGATATATAGACAAGGGAACTGTTTTTATATTGACGATATAGATCTCATGATGGTGAGCCCTGGATAAATTGGTTTCTTGATAAATATTCTTGTGAATAAATAATCTTTGTCCTCATACTTTTTATAACACAATGTTGATTCCTTTACATATTATCCTTTCGTCTTTGTTGTGAATAAGTAAAGGTTAGACCTCATTCTTACACATTCCTCAATTGGTACAGCATACCAATAATTATTAAAATCTGTTGGAACTGTTTATTTGCGGCAATTTGTACATCATAATTTTCTATTTCATGTCTAAATCAAACTTTACTGTTGCATGACTCATTTGTAAATTAGTGTATATATTTTAACTGTTTCATTTTGCAATGATATAACCCGCTTAGCATGTGAATTACGCGAGGTCATTCGTCAGTAATTTATCGGGAGCGGTGGTTCGTGTTCATCGTCGGGAAAACAGCATATGTTATATTTTCCACCTGAAATTGAATGTTATCATATGTGTGACAATCTAATACAGCGCGTCATAGTTGTTAATGAACAAAGCAATTAACTTCATGTCTTGATAAATGTATAGACAAGTCATTTGTGCCGATAAAATGCATGCATCCATCATGTCCGTCGACAAACGATATCATGAGTGATTATTTGTTGATGAACCATGCTTTGGTCGTATTCGTGGAGTAACGAAACCATTTTGTTATATCCGTTGATAAATTTTAAGTGCATGCTTAAGGTTGGGTTTTACGATGTTTTAGTTAAGCACATGAGCAATGGAAGTAAGGGTGTAAGCTAGGGTATCATCAATTTGTATTATATGCTACTTTAACGTGCTTAACGTTGGATTAGTTACTGAGATCCTATAGGGGATTGTTGTATCTGATGTTATACATTTGTCTTCATTTTATTTGATAGTGAACGAGAGGATACAAAAAGAGAAACTTTTGAGATAGAGAGGCAGGCGGAAAAAAGAAGAGAATTTGAAGAAAGAAAGCACTTCAGAAGGGGATGATGTAATTATGCAATCAAATAAAGAAGAAATAATGTGGTGCCATGCCCGAAACGTGAAATATAAAATTTGAAGTAGGTCATCGAGCGTTTGTGCTTCTTGCTACTAATTGGAATAAGCTATTGGTGTTACGTGTAGGCTCGCACAAAAGTAACAAATGAAAAGAGTGAAGCCAATAACCTTGTAAGTTTTAACAAAATAATTTATTTCCCTAGAAAACAAGGTAAAAATATGAAATTGGACTTACGGTTTGTGAATATAATCCAAACATTAATCCTAGAATTCAAAAATATAAGTCGTATCACTAAACAGTTCTAATTGAATCCAGGTTCGAATCTCGATGAAGTTCCAATATGAAAGGCGATGACGTCATATGAGGTCGTTGTACTGATGGCAACAGTTCCTCGTTGAATCACAATTTATAATTTTCCCATTTAGAATTCCAGAATAAATTTCCCCTAAATGTCTTTGTCCCAGAATTGTTATAAAGAAGAGCACCTGTGTTTTCTAGAGAATATAAATTATTAAATCCACAAAATAGAAGAAGCATAAATCCACTGGCATCAACATAAAAAAAACACCTTGAGATCTAAAGATGTAAAGTACGACTGTAAAATCTACTAGAAAACTTCTGTTTTAACCCACGATTTTAGATCACATGGTGGCTCACGTGACAGGGCTACGTGATCACTAATTTGAACAGCGCAGTAAAAAAATGTCATTTAGCAAGTAGCTTAGAATAGACTTATCTAAGAATCAGATTCTCACGCTAGAAATAAATAAAAAATAAAGGCTGCTTACAACTTAGCTACCACGTAGGCAGAACATGGCCTTGGTTATAGCCAATCGTTTTCAATTAGTGTTTACAAACGTCCAAACCAAGGTGACCTAAAATAGTGATAAAGTCATCTTTGTGCGTTGTAATCAGGTCAAAACAAAAGACTGAATTATTCAAAAATATCAAATCCCTTGAAAATTATCATTACAATAAATCTAATGAAACAAAAATAAAATAAAAAAGAATTTAAAACTAACACACAAGTAATTATATTACATATACGTAACACTTCCCCCATAACGAAAAAGGAAGATTTATATAATAAATCTTTCTTTTTACCATATGCAAATCATACATAAGGTAAAACAAAATTACATCAGTAGAACTCTTATGAATTATATAAAGTGTACATGAAAAAAAAAAATTTCAATACACGGGAAAGTGCATCTGCAATTAAATTGCCTTTTCCCTTGATGTGCCTGATGTCAAGATTATATTCTTGTAAAAACAAATTCCACCTTAATAATCTTTGATTTTTATTTTTATCTTGTCGATGAAAGTAAGGGGGTTGTGATCACTAAATGCAACAACCGGAAAAGGGGCTGAACTAATGTAAACTTCAAAATGCGTAATGCCAACATTAAATCCAAACATTCCTTCTCGATTGTTGAGTAATTCCTTTGGTGCTTATTTAATTTCTTAGAGAAGTACCACACTGGATGATCAATACCATTTCTATCTTCTTGAATCAATACTGCTCCATTTCCAACATCATTTGCATCAACAGAGAGTTTAAAAGATTGATTGAAATTTGGAGCTGTAAGAACCGGCGCACTTTTGAGTATGGCCTTTAACCTATCAAAAGCCTCCTGACATTTTTCAGTCCAAAGAAACTTGTTTTTCTTACTTAACAAGTTTGTCAGGGGTTCAGCAATATTAGAAAAATTGGAACAAAATTTCTGACAGTATCCGGCCATACCCAAAAATCGCATCAGTTTCTTTTTACTGACAGGCACAGGGAAATCACAGATTGCCTTGACTTTAGCATCTATAGGTTTAACTTGACCATGTCCCACGATATGTCCTAGAAAAGTTACACCAGCACGGGAAAACTCACTTTTTAGATAAATTGATTGTCAAATTTGCATCAGTGAGTCTGTCAAAGAATTTCCGAATCGTGGCAAGATGTTCTTTCCAGGTGTCGTTGTAGATGACGACATCGTCGATATAAGCTTCACAATTATCTAGACCAAAGGTAATCATATTCATCAAACGTTGAAAAGTACTCGGGGAACCCTTCATCCCGAACGGAATTACTTTATATTGATAGAGTCCATCTGGAGTCACGAATGCCGACATTTCCTTTGCTCTTTCCGTTAGTGGATTTTACCAAAATCCTTTCAGAAGGTCAAATTTGGTGACATACTTGGCATTTCCAATTTTATCAATGCAGTCATCGAGTCTTGGTAATGGAAATGAATCTATTTTTGTCACTCTGTTCACCTTCCTATAATCAGTGCACATACGGAAAGTTTTATCTGGTTTCGGAAGAAGTATACATGGTGAACTCCAGTCACTTTTACTGGGCTCTATGAAATCGTTCTCCAGCAAGTTCTGAATTTCCTTTTTCAGGCATTCCTGTTTGAGAGGGTTCATCCTGTATGGGTGTTGTTTCACAGGTTTTGAATCTACAATTTCAACGTCATGAAAAATTTTGTTTGTACTCATAGGAATATCTGGAAACAAGCGCTCATGTTCAAATAATAACTGTTTAAGTTCATTCCCTTCCTGTTGCTGTAAATATAAAAGTTTCTGGTCCAGATTTTTCATAATTTCCCAATTCCGAAGATCTGTTGCTCCAAGATCAACATAGTCCGATTGCATTTCTTCACATAAATCCTCAGTTTGTGGCACAGGTACAACTAAATTAATTGCATGGTTTACTTCGCTATCTCTTACAATATACTAGAACTTCGTTAATTTATTTATACCAGAGTATTATTATTATCATTTAACTCGTTGATTTTCTTCTCTACTTTGTACGGGCCGTCAAATTTAATTTGAAGAAAATTTTGAAGAATCAGCAAGAGAGAATGAACTCTATTACAAGGCTCAAAACGTCTCTCAAATAAAGTTCTGTGATACGGTAATTTCACTTTTGACTTGAATTGCTGAGTGCCAAATTCAAGCATTACTAGCTGGAAAATTTCAGACATAAAATTTGACCTTTGACCAGATTGGACAGATTTGAAAGGCCAAATTGAGTAAAAAACTTTATCAAAGCATTTACTATGGTTTTAGTTTTAATATTCCTCAAAGGAATTGCCTCTGGAAATCTAGCTGACGCACACATAATTGTCAGCAAATATTGGTTGCCTGACTTGGTCTTAGGTAAGGGACCAGCACAATCTACCATAATTCTACTAAATGGTTCGTCAAATGCAGGAATAGGTTGCAGATGAGCATTAGCTATCTTCTGATTGGGTTTTCCTACCATTTGACAAGTATGACAAGATCTACAAAATTTACAAACATCACTTTTGATTTTTGGCCCATAAAAGTGAATCAAGATCTTGTGATGAGTTTTATTTATCCCTAAATGACCAGCCAGAGGAGTTTCATGGGCCAAACTAAGAATTTCCTGTCTGTTAGAGTTTGGAACTACGATCTGATAGTTCACTGACCACTCGTCACTAGCAGGTTCCTCGGGAGGTCTCCATTGTCTCATAAGAATTCCATTTTTAATGAAATAACAGACAGGTACTTCAGGGCTTCAGTTTCACTAATGGCCCTCTGAAACAAACAGGAGATCTCAGGATCTTTTTCCTGTTCGATGACAAGTGATTGTCGTTTGTCACCCTGATTCGATAAAAGAGAATGATTAGTCAAAGAGGATCACTGTGATCAATACATTTTGATTGATTCAAACAGGGAGTGAAAGTGACCTCGTCAAAAGCCTGACCAATACATGTGTCAGCTAAAGGAATATTTTCCTTATCAAAATCATTCTCAAGAGCTTTCGTTGCCATAGATCTAGTAACTGCACAAGCTGGGAATAACTCAGGGTATTCTTTTTCAATAGGATCAACTTTCTGATCCAAAGAAGGCTTGTCAGTTACAAGTGGATTAACCACAACCTTGTTTCCAGCTAGGTCGGTGCCTAACAACAAATGAATGCCCTCAACGGGTAAATTAGACACTATTCCGAACATTATTCCGACTGTCACAGGTCCTGAAACTAAGTCTGATGACAAATTTACAGAATGGAGAGGAACATTAACAAAGCCGCACTCTACTCCCTGAATGAGAACACTCTCATTAGAACAAGACTTCTCAGAAAAAGGCAAAGTACCTGATAATAAAAGACTCTGAGAAGCTCCTGTATCCCTTAACATTTTAATAGGGATAGGATTGGCCGAATCACCCAAGAGTGATATGGAACCCTTCGACATGAATGGTTCATAATTCTCCATAATAAAATCAGACTGGGGTTTGTTAGACCCAATAAATGTATTGCTTTCAATGCATGACCGTGACCTTGACCTCTTAGAAATAAAAGCATTTGGGATAGGTCTATCTTGATTCTGATGCCTATATTTCAATTTAAAGCAATCAGAAATGACATATCCTTTTTCCTTGCAATAGGTACACGTAGGAAGAGACAAGGATTTTGAATCAAGTTTATCAGAAGCTTGATTTTTAAAAGTTGGGCCAGATTGAGTTTTACAAGGAGTCGTATTAGGTTGAAATACCTTTCTACCAGTAGAATGCTGAGTGAAAACCTGGCTTACAACAGGAACTTATGAGTTAAGGAATACTTGCCAGCAGCAAGAGCAGCATTTTCCAAGGTTTCGATCTCATGCTCTTCAAGATGAGTCTTAATATCATTAGGAACACAGTTCTTGAACTCTTCAAGTAATACAAGTTTCTCGAGACTTTCATAATCATGTTCAACTTTCTCGGCTAAGCCCCATCTCTTAAATAACTGCTCTTTTTCTCTGGCAAATTCAACATAAGTTTGTCCAACTTCTTTTTTATCGTTCCTGAATATTTGCCGATAAGCCTCAGGGTCTAACCCATAACCCTTTAAGATGCATTCCTTAACCAAATCATAGTCAGAACGTCGCTGTACTGACAGGTATGCATAGATATTTCGGGCTTTGCAAAAAGTACACATTGCAATAATTGAGTCCAATGCTCCCTTGGCCATTTCAAATTTTCAGCGACTTTTTTCAAAATAAATTTTAATATTTGTCTACTTCTTTTTCACTAAAAGGGGGTCCTAGCCTAAAATTTTTTGTAATGTCAAAACCTGAATTTGTATGTGAAGTAGAAATGTGCTTTTCACTTGCCAGCTCCGTCTCTTTCATTCTAATTTATAATTCTTTTTCATCCTTCTCTTTTTGGATTTGCATCTGTAAGTGCATTTGTTCTTTCTGTAACTCCAATTGGATTTATTTATCATTCTCTCGTTTCTCCCTCCCTCCCTCTCTCTCTCTCTCTCTCTCTCTCTCTCTCTCTCCTCTTTCTCAAACTGCAACTGCAGTTGTTTCTCTTCTTTATCTTTCTGAAGCTCCAGCTTTCTTAACTCTAATTCCATCTTGTATTTCATTTTTAATTCCTTTACTTTTATGTCAGAGTCTGATACAGACTTACTAACCAAAGCAAACACACTTTTATCAAAAACATTCTTCACTACCAAATACTGAATCAAAACTGTTTCAATTTCATGTTTCCTTAAGGAAGATTTTGCCTCAGAAAAATCGTACTTTCTGGTAAGCATCTCATCTTTTTTCAAACCATCCAACTGCTCCTGAGTAGGACTAGAAAGAAAAATCTCCACTTTGTATGACATTCTGAACAAAGCCTGTTGTTTTCACTAAAGATTTCAAACAAAATGTAAAAGTGTACCTGAGATTTAAAAACTAGGGGAATTTAAATTTTAAAAAACCGAACAATTTTCTGCAATATTTTAGCCATTCATATATCCCAAGACGAGAACCCCAATTTAGTGTTGGGTTTTTAGTTGTTTTAGTTTAGTGTGTGATTAACATTAAATATATATTTCATTCAGTGCTCTTCCTGCTAGTCTTCGCTCGAATGACCAGTTATTATCATGCCATATAAAACATGGAATATCTATGCTTCTACACATGTTTATTCTCGCACTGCATACTATAAAAACCATTTGTTTGGCTTTCCTGTTCTTTTAGTTGTTTCTTTTCGATTTCCTTGTCTTACGTCCACACTTCTCTGACGTATGAAGCGAACGATATATCGCTCTTTACAAGGAATGATTACACGATACAGAAGTGTGACTATTCTCTCTCTCCCTCTCGAATGATTAACCAAAGAATGAATTAAAACGGAATCAACCAGAGTTAACATATTAAATGAATAATGTTTATAAAATTACAATCCATGATGATGTGTTTGTTTAGTAATGATTGAGACAAAAGTACCCGAATGAGGATCACTGTTAGCCAATGCATCTTCCTTGGTATCATCGATTGTAAACAATAAACATTGTTCATTACTTTTGTCTCTCGCGCCTCATGTTCATGTATTTGTATCTACAGACATTTGGAACATTTAGGAAGCAAAGTGCAAGTAATTCATATATGTTAGGATTATCATGTTTCATGTTTCTACACTGCAACATAGTACATTTTGATCAGTGAGATTTCGTCTTAAACCAGTGTACTTCTGCTCATTATTTTTTAAAATCATTTTCTAATGCATTCATTGCAATCATAATCAGAGACTTAAACCAAAACTCTTCAAATTTCATCTTTACAGAATTTACATATTGCTACAAATGATTTTAATTATTTTCAATTTCATTTGGAATTGTGTAGTTTTATTCTTTTAAGATAAGTCTCCGTAAAAACATTGTAGACGGTTGCATGGTTTGCTAAAAGAATTTATTCGGGTTGTCTTCATCATCAAGCTAGTAAAGTAGCACTCCAGTGAAGGTACAATATCGATCATTTGCCAAAGAAAATAAAGTACCCAATTCCAAATGGAACGCCCCTATCCAAACAGACTGACCCTTCTGTAGACGAATAATGACCGCGTTTGTGCCTTGATGCTCGTGTAGTCCAACCGCAGGGTCTGCAATAGCGTCTACCATGCCTACACCATCGACTACTAACTTTGCCACGAGTTGGTTCGGGTTAATACGCACAATACTGAAGGTAAACAGGTAGGTGCCATCAACGGGGACGGTAAAAATACCCGTATATATATATATATATATATATATATATATATATATATATATATATATATGGCATAT
>JAECUM010014938.1:0-19554 GCA_016617855.1 Megalonaias nervosa | reverse complement strand
ATACATTATTTTGTTGAATTCCCATAAAGATTTGTGACATACTGAATAATAGGAAATATTACCTTATGTTTTCCTTTTTGTTAAAAATGTTATGCATTCATCAAATGTTTACCAAAATTCAAACTTAACAGATATCTGATTATTAGAAGAGAATGATTGTTAAGCCACAGTTGGTGTTTTCTACTTAGCGTACCTGTTAACAGGACAAATGGAACTGGAATGATCTAAAATATAGCCTGAAGCTATGGCACTGAATATGTATGCAATAAATAAAACTCTACACATGTGTGTACCTGCAATGCACAAGGACTGGCACATCAGGTTTTCCCTCTGTGTTTCTGACCTTGCTCCATAACTGTACCAAAGAAGATGGCGCTTCTGGGACCCCTCTGTCAGGCCAGGCGGTAAAATGGAACTTAGTGACAATTCTGTACTTTTCGCCTGCCTGAAATGTGTGAAACATTTTGTTCATATCAGTTTTTTCTTGATGTCAGTTTCATAATTTGTGTCATATTATAGCTCTAGTTTACTTGTTGTTTTCATTGCCATTGTTGTCTTGCTGTATCCATTCTTGACAGGTAACCTTAAGTATGAGCAATAAAGAAGCGGGGTTTGTTTTTTGTTTCTTTTGCCTTATCGACAATTTACCGGACTACTGTGGTAATACTATCAGATATATGACACCTAAATATGTGTGCCCTTTAAATGATATTATTATACCATTTCGTTCTATTCATTCTTTTTAAAAACCTGATATCTCTCTGTTTCCCTACCTCTCTGTTCATCTATCGATCTATTTATATAACTATTTTTATAACTGTCTATCTATCTACATAATTACCTACCTAATTAATGAAATAAACTGTATTTTGAAACATGATGTGAATGAAACAATCATGCATCGTTTGCCATGTTCAAACGTTAGCCAAGGAAGGAAGGAAGCATTTGAGCCCGGAAGTTCAAAATCTTTTGTAAATGCAATGGAAAATGTTTTAAGTTGGTAAATAGTTCTTGGCCTTTTAACAAGTATTGCATTATCACTTGTCTTACTAATAAATATATTCTACTTACGAAAGATGGACATTTTTAAGAATGAAAAACTTGGCATCAATCCGCATGTTCAACTCTGGTGACTGAGTATTGTTAGCATCATAAATTGGTAAGTGGCGAACAAGCTTTAAGAATTAGATTTGTAAGAATTCAAGGATTTTTAAGCGCAAATTATATACACTCCTGAGGCGAAATGCATTATGTTGTTAATAAATTATGCAGAAAAAGAGACACCAAGAATATGTGTTTCACGCATTAAAAGTAAGTCTAAAGATTCAGGAGGATTTGTACCACCAAAGAAGAAAGTGTACTTGACTAAATTTTCCTAGTACTCAACATTATATCATGTATCTTACCTGATGTATCCTGAATTTTCTGATCGTGAAATCAGCAAATACGTCCTCTGTTAAATATTCAACCTCCGTTGACCCATAGGTACATTTCCCCTCTGATGGCCAATACTTTGTGCACTTCATCTGTAAGAATGTCTTTATCTCTTATATCGAGACAAATTAAAGCAATTCTACATTAATTTACTCTATCAAATACTACTTCCTTTCATCTATTAATATATTTATTTTTATAAGTTACTGCATTGGTATGAGAAGATATTAACGAGTTTTTCTAAGCAATGCTGCACGACATTAGAAGTGATGTATTAATACTCATAAAAAATGAATTCGCATTTTCCCATATAAATGTAGTAACCTTTTTATTATATACTCATTTTGTTTTCCAACACGAGACTGACTAATAAAAAGAACACACTACAAGAAACGAAGTAATTGAATTTATGCTGGATTCCAAAGTAAGTACATAACTGTAACTTCAACAATACACAGTAACAGTATTCATGTGCACATCGAACTTCCCAGCTACCTTTGTACTTTATAGCGGAACGCGCGCTCAATCGTTCGTTTCAAAAATAAATCTTGTTTTGGTCTCATTAAAATTTTATTATATAGTTCTATTGTGACTGACTGCGCTTTAAAACAACTTTTCCAGTTGGTCTAGACTGGAAGGATTTTGTTTTTCTGTCGATCCAACTAAATTTTGTTTTTCTAGCATTGTTCGACTGGATTTATTAGCTAAGTCATTTCGGTAAGATGAACATGTGACTGGTAGGACTGGATATGAAGCCACTGCACCTGTATTTTGTTATGTAGTTGATTGCTTGAAATCATACGGTGGGAAAATAATAAGTCTTTTAATTGACTCATTTTTGTTGTGGACATTTAGAATATCACGTTCAGTCATTTGTTTGATTGAAAGGTTCTTTAGTGACTCAATGAACTCATACATATCCTCAGTGTTATCATCTCTACTTTGGAATGGACCAAGCTGCTTGTTTACTACATCCACATACAAATCTAATAAATCAAAAGATCCTGCGTCTGCTAAATGAGGGTACATTGTTTACAAGAAAAAGTAGTTCCTAATAGATAATACTACTTTTAGATACACGTGTCGTACAGTATGAAGCCGTGCATTATGAAATAAATAATGCACCATTCTGACTATATAAAGGTAATTGAGAAAATATGAGCATATAATAATGCCCTATATATTTTTGCTAAAATGTAGTTTTGACTGTGAATCTAAAAGACTTAATTCATGAAGATATTTTACCTACCCTAAAATGAATTGTGTGTTAGCGCACTTATTCGAGAATTCTTCCGTGAGTGTATAGTGTACAAGCACGTGCTAAAACAATCTCAGGAAATTATAAATACGTTTTCACATGACCCCTGTGTTACGTATCGTTATGTACACGTATCATGATTTTGACGTATAGTAAACCATCATGATGCCACAAAATACGTCATTATATCATTCTAAGCAATGGTTTAATAACAGAGAAATCCAAATGTTTTATAGTCACTTCAGTATATATTTTGTTGTTTCGTTAAAGAAATGGGTATTTTCCATCATGTGAGAAATATAATCTTATATTTCTGCTCACTGAAAAAACAAAACTTACGAAACTAGTTGAATAATCTCAATATTATGCTCGCCAAGGTTCGTAAAACATAGAAATTATTCGAATCGCTTTTGAAATGAGCATTCATCTAACATAGTCTATTTCCTACCTTCCCTTCTTCGACCAGCTCCGTAAGCATTACAATCTTGTCTACTTTGCAATGCCAGATCATTCGCCAGAAATCGTCCACAATTGCATCTGTTGGGCCTAAATAAGACAAGTTTACATTTTGAATTATATATTAATTGAAAACAATCATGTCTTTAGATTCTTTAATAGAAGTGCATATTTTAAATGACCGAGATCAATTGTCGGGGGTTCATTGATTGGTTTAAGATAAATAATATTTCTGAATTAATTTCAAATAGATATTTTCAAGACCTGCAAAATTTTAATATAAGTCATTATAGTATTTGTTCATATCAATAGAGTCATTCCTCTCTGCGGATGCAAAGAACCGAAATACTCATTCTATAGCAAAATGAATGGCATCTGCCGAAAGCAACCTATCTTGTTATGATTTTGTCGAACAGTATAATCAAACTTAAAAAATGATTACATCAGGAATATTCAAGGTGTCTTCGAAATATCAGAATACGATTAGCATAAGCTATCTTTAAATTTCAAAGGATAATTCTGACAAACTGATTACGGTTGGTTACCTTGTGATGCAATGTAGGCTCTATCTTTTTCGAAGCCCTGAAGTATGGAAAGAGAGACATAAGGATTTAATGATATCGATGATTTGTCATTCTTTACCATTCGTCAAATACCTTTCCGAGTTCACATCAAACTTGTACACTTTAAAATACAAAGTAAGAGAATATCTTCTAATTTCTGTCAAGTGCCATACATATCGTATCACTTTCCTAGCATACTTCGTTAAAGTTAAAATGTAATTTCATGCATATCTATTTATTCTTGTTAGTCCATTCAAAAATACTTAAGAGATGAACATAGGATCATGATGAGAATCGGCATCGATAAGTCTTTTAAAGGGAGATGTGCTGCTGTTTGTGTTAAATATGGTGCTGCATTTCTTACATGTTCTTGTTTAGCATAGCGTATTATTTCACGCAGAAATGCAATGCAATCATTAATTAGTATTTGCTAGCTTATAGATATTACTCAAATACAAATCATTCACCTTAAATATAAACGTTTTCAGTATCCCCATCATTTGTTTTTTCTTTCGAATTACTTCTTAAATATGGTTATTCGAGTTTCCATTGTCACACTATAAATAAAATGCAAAAAGTACAAAAGTCAGGAAAAGATAGAAATATACACTAATTAAACATACCTTTATAAAGCACGCATTGATATAGTCAGAGCCCGATATATCTGCTGTCTGAGGTAATTCTACCCTGGTGTTGTCATCTGTAAGCAATAGTACAGGGCAAGTTTTATTTGTAACTTGTACCGGTTTACCAAGCTATATGTCAATAAGGTGCTTCATAAACAGTAAACATATTTGTAAATACGCCATTAAAATACCCTCAATTATGGACCATGCTTATTTCATTCGTAACACGTATCGTCTCCAAGGTAATCGCTATGCACACCTAAAGGCCCAAACTGATCTATTTGCACGGTGTCACCTTATTACATTCAAAAGAATAGACTTGTTCCATGAATATTAGCATGATCTTTTGAAGATGTGAACGCGAACTTTAACTATCCGCATTCATGTAATGGGTTTTGGTGGTTTCATGCGACCAAACATTATCAATTTATTCAAACAAATAACCTTTGAAATAACTGATTTTTATATAACAGTGATAGTGATAACGAGACGAGAAATACTAACAAGCATATAATCCCTTATAACGGTTTTTCTTGACATTTATCGGCATCTGTGCAATAGTCATACTGGATTGTGGGTTCTTGGGCAGTTTCTAAAAATAGAGAAAGTGTACGTATTAGAGTTAATAGGTATGTTTTAATTGACTCTTCCATTTAATGTGACGTAATAACAGTTGGAATTAAATTATGTAGAGCAGCACCTGAGAATTTGAGCTTGCACGTAAAATCTATGGTGCATCTATTTTCAATGCGTTATTTATCGTGCATTCACTTTAATAGCTAAAATGAACAGTGACATATCATTACCACTCGATTTAGAAAACGTGGATTGCACAAAAATGACTTACTATCGAACAGCTCTTATTCGCTTCACAAATATCGATAAAAGTTACAGTTTAAACTGTTAACCTTCCCAGGTGCTTTGATGAACCTGTTACCGCACGATCGATACCTGTTCTTAACACTGTGCAGTGCATTTTAAACTTGAAGAAGAAATAATTCATATGGAACGTATGATACTTTTTGTATGTAGAGCTTACAAAAGTACAAGAATATTTGATGCTTGTACGGAAATTGGATCATATCGGCAACTGATACAGAATTTCTATCGTAATTATTGAATAAATAAAACTGATAGATTAATGCATTCCTCTCTCTAAAAATGTCCCAAAGAGTACTGTCGGGAAAATATTGTCCTATTTTAAGAATCAAAATACCTCAAATTCATTTTCAAGATCGTTTGAATCGTATGCCTTGCTTCTGACATAATCTGGAAGGTTTGCTATCCGGATCTGGCTTTTGTTCACCCCCACTCCATTGTAGTAAACATCCTTTGCTGGACTGCTAGATTTGGTCGTTTGATTGTTTTTATGATCGGTGTCGACTTCATATTTATTTCCTTGTTTTCTACCACTATTCGCGTCATAATTGCCGTTGGTGTGAATGATGTTGGCATATTCCTGTGCTCTATTCACCGTCGTCTCTGTAACAATTTGATGACGTCATTAACCATTAAATAAATACGTATTAAGTACAGAGTGATGACAGTGTGATACCAAGTGGGAGGGGTCGGATTTATTGTCACAATAGTGAAAAATCACTACAGGCCATATTGGTCAACAATGAATGCAAATTTGAGCCGAGAAAATTTGAAAAGTTTGATAAACACATATACGAGAACTGATACAGAAGCAATTCGACGAGGAACAGCTAAAAGTCAAGCATTTACAGGAAATGATATGTCAAAAATATTTTATTGTAATGGAGCTGACGATGAACGATTTAGACACAACTGAAGAATACCAGATACAAACTAAATACTTCTTCGGCTACTTGTATGAATGATTAAGAGAGAAAAGTTTAATGACACAGTATTTAAACACAATGGATGATGATTTTCTCAAAGGTCACAAATGTATATTTATTTCTAAGTTTCAGTGATAGGCATTTGGAAATATCAGTGTGGTTGAAGCGTCAGAACTACAGCTCTGCAATCAAAGATTTAAAGGAGATTACACGCTTTCTGATTCTTTTATAGCTGTGATAGGAATTTAATAGAAACGTGGTTTGAAGTAAATCACTTACAAAATGATGCCAGTTTATTTGTTCTGATGATGTACATGTGTGTGATTGCATCATTTTAGTAAATTCATTTCCTGATAATATTATCTATGTTCGAAAACTGCAATTTCTTTACATCATGAATATTCATTTCTCTTTTTTTCTCATACATGTATTTTCTTACATATTTTCTTTTTATCCTTGGCAAACCTAAAAGAATAATGTTTTGACTTTAACCCACAGAACTCTGTAACTGGTTTGACATTTAACTCATTCTTGAAAATTAAAGGAATCTTTATATTCATCTGTATTACTTTAAGACGTTGTTGTTTGGGATAACCACTAGTGTCGTAGAACTTGATGTCATGACAGTTTGTAATAGAATTTATATTTTCACCCATTCATTTCAATAGCTCTAACACCGTAAAACCATCCTAAATGGGTTTGATTAGCTGGATCATTTAGTTTCCGAGAACTGTGGCTAATGGCATCTCTATTTTCACTTTAAAACTTTATTTACGTTTGGACATATGTGTACTGTTGATTTCTTCCCGTAATGCTCAGTTTAATCACCGAATGTTGCATTGTTCATCCGTTTGAAGAATTTCTTTTCAACATTACTGTAAGCTTGTTTTCACACACAGGTATTCAGTTCAATGTATGTCTTTAGCCAAGGTTGTTGTTCAAACAAGATAATTCGGTGCAACTTTGTCAGTTTTAGGACCAACTTTGCAAGTAAAGTTTATAGTTTATGTAATGTATCACCGATAAATCGTGTTTGTCAGTCTATGCCATTGATTCAGATGTTCTCGTCATTCTGCAATCATTTAACAATTTCGTTTGCAGTGTGAAGAAATAATTTTTACTTGGTAAAAGTTTATTTCCGGTGCAAGAGGGTAATCCTTAAAATAGTTGTGCAGATGCGTTGGTATCTGCAAATCCACTTCCAAAATCCACCCTAAATCATTGACTTCAGGGATGTTTAGCAAGTACTTCTCTTTTACCATGTAGTGTGTTCCTCATTCGTTCATCTAAAGTTATTTGCATGCATCTTTGGCTCATTATTCAATCATATAAAGTATGGGAGTGTGTATAAGATATATGATCATGCTTTTGTCTCTTTGCATTTGACATCATTTTGTCCTTCCATCTGATTTTGTCCTTACTTCGTTGTTGGTGTTGTCGCTCAGCGGCAAGACTTCTCCTGAAGGGAATACGGCAGATTCAACAAGGCCTTTTGACATTGGAACGCTGTCTCCTTTGACACAGAATTCGTTATTAGATTTTGCATATCTATGTGGTATCATACTAATTCCCCCACGAGTTCCACTAGCGAACATCAAAAACATGTCATAGTTCGTCTTTCAACTGGCATCATTAGCCAGTCCTGTGCACTGTTATAATGTGCTAAGTCACTTTTGTAATGTCTCATATATACAGTACTAAATTCCTCAAAAATATCATTAGTGTGTCCTTTTTGGCATAATATTCTTTTAAAGGACACTGAATATGTTCAACTGGAATGTCTCATCACATCGTGCACGTAATGGTAATCTTCATCTGATATGTCTGAATCACACAGACGTGAATAACTCTTTTCGGGGAGGGTATATCTGTTTCGTTGAATCAATCGAACTATCCGGAAATTCATATGGTCATATGTCTTTCTTCAAATATGTAGGAACAGAACATTATAATCCATCGGCGTTCGTTATAATCCTTTACCTTCTATATTCACCTCTTGTAATATCCAATAACAAATTTATGAGATAAAATATGTTTAAACAAAATTTGTAGATTTCATGTAACCAAAATAGTTGATTACTTCAATGAAGTTTCCGTCATTTAATTTTTTTTCAACTCCTCATGATAGTGTCCATAAATCGAAAACAAACGTCCTAGATATTGCAAACGAATAAAATAACTATCTACAAATGTAAACACTGTTCTTTCTAACTCTTATTTCCTTGTCATCTTTTATGAATTTATTGACTATGATGTCCTAGCTTAACGAAATACGGGTTTGTCATTATTCTGTGTCATTTTGCCAGTATCGTTATTCACAAGCATATCGATGATTAGCTGTCAGAACTAAGCATGTTACGAATGAATAGCGGAATACCTTTTCCGTATTTGACATTTACAGTCTCTATAAGCAGAACTTTGTAATTGCCTGTAACGTGATGATGGTCTCTGACGTTCTTTTAAAATATTTCACTCGCTCAAACATGGGATTTATTTGTCGCTTTCCACCTTCATCTGTGAATGCCATCGGTTTTTATTTTCACTTTATTGTGCACTAGTCTTATTATCGTACTCAAACAGTTGTAAAATACAAAATGCAAAAACCACTGTAATCTATTGGCCTGTAACATTTATGAATTTACTAGAGGTACAAATAAAACCCTGATGGAATTCGCTTAGTTCTTTTTATTTTCATTGCACCTTTTGTGTAAGCCTTTTTATTATCCACATAATCGTCAAGGATTGTGCCGATATCGTCAAGGATTACAATGATGTTGATACATATCCTTAACCATTACACTTTCACAATCACAATAAACAACATAAGAGAGTTTAAATTGCGGTTGATAGTTTGTGAATTAGACAATAAATAACTCTTCAAGCATTATGCCTTTGAAATGTCTACACTGTAACACACTCTTTTAGGATCTAATAATTTTCTAGTGTATTGAAAAAAAAAACAACAAACAACTAAAGCATGTATTTCACATACATTTCTTCCAATCATGTTAGCTCAATTGTGATGGCACCAGTATTGCTAAATCTTATACGTAAACATATTATTTGTCAATTTCGTCAAATGAAATTAGCCTCTCAATGTGCATATCTTGCCCTTTTTCTGTCATTCTAGCTGACCTGGCGTATTCGTCAACAACTATATCATACAAGTTTGCAGCAATATCAAATTATCTCTCAGTATTGGTGATAAGCTGTAATTATGAATGTCATCTATCAAACCAATGACCTATGCCAGCCACACTGTATTTTGATGGCCTATGAAGACTTTTCGCAGATTCTGCAACTCTTGTCCAAAACCCATTTAGGCAAATCTATATATCTACATCCTTTGAGTTCGTCATACATGTCTACGTGCAATGTTAAATATTCAGTCTTGTCAGACATATTCTTTGCGTTCTGGCTTTTTTCCTGGCTAAAACTCTGATAATGTAAAATGCCAAAATAATGTTCAATGTCAGTATAGAGTTCATCTCTGCGTATTATGTTCATAGGTATTATTGTATGGTATAAATCTCTGTACTCTACTTTCTCCCCCCTCCCTTGTGTGGATCTCTTCAAATTTCGATCGTAATGTCAAACCAAAATGTCCATTCTTTACAATCAATATATTCTTTAAGTGCTTTATGCAAATTATTTCAAATGTCTGCAAAAAGTTATCCTGAAACTTCTGTAAAAACAAAAAATTAGCAAAATCACCGCCTGTACTGTCTGACCATGCAATCCCTGTGTGTATGCATCTGTGGAGATTGAGTGAATTAATAAGCAATCAGGGGTGATTGGATTCATGCTCTTTCTTACGTTGAATTGAGAAGGTTTTTAATTGGCTTTCTTACTTAACTGAATCACCCGATGTCAACTCGTACCGGTGGCACCGAATTATCGTCATAATAACCTCAACTCAGTTCAGAACCCATTAACCAAATTCACCGTCAAAACTGTTATCATATATCGAATTTTTATTTGAAAGGTTTGTTGCATTAGTTGCTTTGTTTGCGCATGTTTGGAGTTTTTACATCAACTCCGCTGTCGCTGATTCACGCAAGAATAATGTCAGCTCATAGCCTCTCCGCCGATTTAATATCACGCAAGTTCGGCTCAGGACGAATATCCCAATTCACTGACATATTTGGAGCATCTAACAATATTTTCTTATGGTGATGGGAATGGCAGTTGCCCTTGGTTTTTTTTTTGTTGTTTTTGACTTCAAACAGGCAGGAATGTTGCTTAGAAACCTTGCAATCTAAAGTATTGTCAGTTTATATCCTTGGCACCTCATCTAAGGACCAATTAGATCAATCCACGTCTTAGTGAATTTTTGATACAACGAGAGCACGTGTGAGCTAAATGATTTAGGGGGATGAAGGATGAAAGATTCGAATCGCCAATCTTTAGTTCAGAAATTCAACTCTTATATGTATAGCTATAACACTAATTTACTAGCACTAATCGTAGTCCATGTGACGATAGGTTGGGTTATCATTGCCTGTCTGTATTAAATAGTTATATTGGTAACGTCTGCGTGTGATATATAACGTATTATGTGTTGTAGTATCTGGTACTTTTTAGTGTCTCTGTATAGTACCTCACCTGCCACACATATATCACTGACGAGATACACACATCATAACCTAGAATAATAGTCTTTGAGCTTTATGTAATTTCTTCACATAACCAGGTCAGGTATTGATTGATCGTCCTGATCTGGCACACAGACACATATATCAATGTGGAAATTAGAACAATCAAAACCGTTTGCTGTACCACAATTATAACATATATTCAGTAGTAAGGGTTTACTAGTACATAGTATCATAGAAAGTCAATGGTATTTAACTTGCTTATAAAATGAGTATCCTCGGGAGTCGAAAAAATGAGTGTTTCCTAGAGTCAATGCTACTTTTGTAAATGAGTGATTTGGTGTATCGAGGGTATTTTGTTTTAACATGAGCGTTCTAGTGAGCTTTTAAAGAGAGTTATTCACACTGTATTTAATGTAGTAGTAAGGCCTCAACAGTGATATTAGTAGGTATTCTCACATTATTTGTCACATGCGTACATGGGTGTACAGACGCGGATATGGTGCTGATCCTGCCAGCATTTCAAAAGTTAAAAGTAAATAATCATTTCATTCACATTTTCACAACTTTGTATTATTTTGTGATCTTATATTGTCAATCGTTTTAGACCAATTTGACGTACAGCAATATGGTAACTTTTTGTTTTAAATAGATATAGACAACCCCTTGTTATTGCACTATCACCTCTCCCCAAACTCAATTAATTAAGAATCCATTAATTTGAAAATGACGAAATAAAATATACGTGTTTGGGCAATAAAGAGAACGCTATTGGATCGAGAATATATGCCGAGATGGGATTAATTACAATTTCTGTTTCAGTACGTTCCGTTTGCACCATGCATGTTCAATTTTTCATCTATCACTGTGCTAGAGGATGCTTTGATATCTATTATATGCTCACAGGTTTTGCACCTTTATCAGTACGGGACCAGATTTACCAGGATGGTCATGGCTTGTGATTGGTGCTAAGTTCACTGTGAATAGGATGTCTTTGAGTTTATTTTCCGTCTGTGCTAGGCTACTACTGGTTTGTTCGGAAAGATTAACTTTAGAGTGTCACAATAGTCCATGATGTTTCTAGATGATTTTATATACTTTGGGTTTGCCTGGATGTTAGATCAAGATAAATGATATCCGGTTGACATATTTGTTTTCTCTATATTATGTAGGACAGCATAGTTTGTTATGTCCTTGGTGCTGCCTCCGCTATCAAGTCTTTGTCGTATCCTCAGTTTATCAAATGTTCAGCGAATTCTTCAGAAGTGTTTTGGAATGTTTCATCGTCGGCGCAAATTCTTCGTATCCTCAGTGCCTGGCTACACTGGATGTTCTGGGTGCAATGATTTGGATGATAGATGGATGGGATAAGATACTGGCGTTTACCAGTTGGTTTTACTAGATGTCTGTGTGGAGTTTGTTTCTTACCAGTCTGATTGCTGCGTGCCGAAGAACATGGTTTGAGCTGGTAGCTTCTGTCTTAAAATTTTGTTAAAGGATGGAAGATGTTTGCTTTTTATATGAAGTGATCAAGGTTTTCTCTTCCGTGTGCCCACTTCAATTCTTTATCATCGATGAAGCGTATATATTGGTATGGTATAAATTTCACCGTGGCTTAAAAGTTTATCCTTCAGCCTTCCCAAAGGAAATATTAACATACTAGGGTTCATTTTTGTACTTAGTGCAGTTACACTGATTTGGCCAGAGTTTTCTTCCTTGACAACAAAACTTATTGAATTTTAAGACTAGCTCTAGAACATGAAATATGAAATAAGTGGGTTATTGTTCCCCGTGCTTTCCTACTGGCCTGTATCCTTCGCTGTGCCGTATATTACTATGCAGCAATACAACATCTAACGAAGAAAGAATTGTATCTGATGGGAATGGTTCGCTTACTTTGCTTTTTATGAGGTAATCTGTCGTGTCCGGAAGACAGGATGATAATTTGTGGACATGTGGTCTAGAGAAATGATCCAGATTTTCTGATATCATGTATGTGAGATGCACGTCACTGGAGACAACAGTGTTATTTATATTTAATTTGTATTGCGTGTTTAATTTTTTGTTCATGATTATGGATTATATAGTCCTACCTGACTAGTATCAATGATTTTGTAATCAACATAATGCATAGCTAATATTTGTCTATCATTGTAAGTTATGTAGCAAGACACTTATTAATTGAAAACATGTTTTCTTCAGTTTGAGTTATAGATACAGTATTGATTCTAACCTCAGAAAGTTCCAGAAATAATTTCTCCATTAAAATATCGAAGTATTTTCTGAAAACTGTAATTGCGACTTAGGTCAGGTGTAGGGGTACATACAGTTGATAACTTCGGGATTAGTCATTTCTGGGGCTACGAGTGGCCGGAGGGTCTAAAGCGCTAACTTTTACCAATCACTGCCATCTCACTTCTGTCCAAGTGGGTTGGAATCTCGGGTATGTGAGAAAGCTTGCCAGTAGCTTCCCGTGGGGTAGTGGTTCTTACCGGGATTTGTCTGGTTTCTTCCTCCACCAGTTATACTTGCAGGCTAGTAAAACCTATATTGCGCTTAGAAATGGTGTTAACCAGCAAAACAACAACAGGATTGCTCATTCCTACCTTACATCAGAAGTGAAATAACTCTTTTTGTTGTGTTCAGAGTTTTTGAGGGGAGTTATTTATTTAAATTATTCACTGGAATTACAAAGTGCTTATTAATACTTCTTGGACTAAATCACTCTTTTGGGATTATTTTGAATTCATTTAAGGACTCTTTGGATTATATTATTGTGATACAGCAAGACTGTTAACACATTAACACAGTCGAGGCTATTGGCACATCAGCACGTTCAATATTGGAATTACTTGGAACGCCACTGGAATTCATTCAGCACTCTGCACATTTAGACTTGTAGGACTATTTGGGATTTAATGCACAATGCTGTAAGTTTTGTTTAAATTTTAACTTTGTATTCTATAGAAATAAATGATTTGCTAAATTTTACAAAACTCGTTGGTATTCGCTCTTTAATGGTACTTAGTTTAAGACCATAGAGTTGTATCAATAGGTCTTCCTGTGTTTCCTTGTTGTGGATGTTAGGTCTAAGATAAAATCATCCTGCTTTAGGGTCTTCTGGGCTTAACAAGTCTTTTGTTTGCTGGTTTATGTGTCCGATTTGGAAGGCTTCATCAATAATATTTGTAATCGGTTTTTTCATAGGCCAGTGTTGGATCACGTTCTAGTCTTTGGCAGAACCAAGCCTCGCTTAATTGTCTATTTGCTTCATTTATGCACTCTTACCTATTCATAACGACCACAGCGGAGGATTGTTTGCATATTTGATTATGATATCTGTTGTCTTGCAATGAATGTATGGCATCTTTCTCTTCTGTCCTTAAGTTTGATATATGCTAGCATGATTGATGTATTTTGAAATGTCGTTTTCAACTGAGGTGATGAAGGCTTCAAGATTTGTATTTGAGCTTTCCGGTAGGGTCCAACAAATTTTCATTCGGAAAATAACAACTGATATATCCCTCTGATTAATTGCTTGGCTTCAGGTTGTGTGTGTGTGTGTGTGTGTGTGTGTGTGTGTGTGTGTGTGTGTGTGTGTGATATGTATGTGTGAGAATATATTATGTGATTATCATTAGCTACACTGCGAAAAAGATTTAAAGAAATATAGATATCTTCATACGTTTAACTGATTCATATAAAATTTCCACGTGTATAAGAGTAATTGTCATGTGTGGCTTCAATTTGTATATAAATCCAAACCATACAAATTATTCTCAAAATCGCATATCCAATCAACAAATAGTCTCAATGCATTTTAATCAGCAGATAAATAGGTAAAAATTTAAACTTTTATTTCTTTTATAACTACGTTTTGCATATAGTAACATAATTTTGGTGTACTATTATTTAAATCCAACTATTCATACAAGAAATATGAATCCATAGTGTTTGTTTCTTTAGTATTTTACAAATCAAACGTGGCTTAATTTACAACTGATAGAGTTTGTATAAGCTTTCTTATCAAAACCATAAGAAAGATAGTACATCTCTATCCTCTCTAAACATTTTCTTGCCGTTTCCCTTCATCTCTTTCGTACCGACTCCAACCGATTTACACACTATGTCCGATGAAAAATGCTAACAACCAAAGTTTGACTGAAAAAAGAAACAATATTCTTCGTTGGACAAAATATAAAGTTCCTTACGTTTTTCACAGCTGCCAACAAAATTGGCATAAACAACGTTGTTGCTCTCTTCCTGTTGTTGTATCGACTTTTCATCCATTTTGCTCTTCAAGATATTTTCACGCCTGTAACATGCAATAAATGATAGAAACGCTCAACAAAACACAAGAACAATTAGAACTACGTCAAAATTTCTGTTTACAAACTGAAAAACTAATATAAATATTTGCATAATAAATTAGTGAAAACAAATGCTCCTGAATGTATGACGTTCTTCTTAACGTGTTTTTCATTGTTAGTTTTATATGTGAACCATATCAGACCCTGTCTCTTCTGAATTGAATTGTAGAAAGGAAAATATTCTTACTTGAAAAATTGATATGAAGGCGACACATTTTGTGTGAAAATTCGTAGTGTAACATATTGATTGAATATATAATTGAATATTTCGTAATGTAAAATAGTAATTGTATATTTAGTATTTATTGTGAGTAGACTCATGTTTAGCATTAAGAAACGGACCTTTTTCGAATCACCAGAAATACAAATATCACTACCACCAAGCACAACGTAAGGACGGTCCCTATGGATACACCTATCACCACTCCTTTTTCGGTCCCTTCCGGTGTCGTTCTCTTATCTATTGAATAATAATAGTAATAATAATAATAATAATAATAATAATAATAATAGTAGTAGTAGTAGTAGTAGTAGTAGTAGTAAATATTATTATTATTATTGCAAAGTCGACATAATTTGGAGATGGTTTTGTCGCACGATAATTATTACATGTCATTAACTGTATTGTGAACGGTTCAAACAATATACCCATTTCACATTACACGTTTCGAACGACTTCCGTCCCTGATATCGATCGCTAAAAATCAAAACGAGGATATCACTGCTGGGTGAATATTATTTATATTGACTTGTAAGTGGAGATAGGTGTTAGAAAGTCTGAATAATATCATGACATCATGTATATGTACTTATATTGCTGATAAACAAATATGAGCATTATTATTATTAAACCTGTTCCCTAATATGTTTACCAAATAATAGCATACACAGCAAAGCAAATGAAAAATATCTCATAAAATTGGTTTTATCCTAAATGTTTGTTGTAGAATATATTTTATCATTTTGTGCACCAAACCAATATAAGCAAGTTCATTTTAAGTGTTGGTCAAGCCATGCTTAGACGTATATACAGTTTAGCTCTCCAAGCATGTTTAGAGATATGTAGTTTAAATAAACTGTAACTAATATTAGTGGAAAACAATCACTGTCTTTGCAGATTCAGAAGGCAGCAGCCCATCCCCCATCCCTCCCTTTTCTGTTGAAAGAAAATTTAAAACACAATTTCCCTTACTCCCATTAGACTGATACCAATTTTAGTCTGAGGTGAAATCTATTGATCTTTGACTAATGGACTAATGTTAGTTTAAAATCCTGATAATGTCTATATAAACCCATATTCAGAGTCCTGGATCTAAGCCTGACAATTATCTAAACAATTTAATTTAAAATAACGTTGTTCTCTCGTTTCGGTATTCTAATTTATAAAACTATTTTATAGGTTTTGGTAGCGTAATTTAAAATAACATTATTTTGTAGTTTTTGTATCTTAATTTAATATTAACATAATACTATTCTATAGGTTTTGTATTTTAATTTAAAATAACATTATTTGATAGTTTTATTATTTTAATTAAAATAACATTATTCTATTTTTTTAAAACTTCGAGGCTTTCTTTTTCCTGCAAAATTAGGGCGTAGGTACGCAATACCCGAATGGCCCTTTGTTCCCTGACACTAATAAGATTTAAGTTTTCTTTTAATTGTTTGATGGTTAAACACTGTAAATCCTCTAGGTTCTAATATATATATACTTCTCACGTTCTGTCTTTTCGATTGTTTGTAATTCTCCCAGCAGTGAACGCATCGTTTTGGAAGTTAGAAATTTTGCGAGATAACACGAGAGCGTTATTTCAGGTATTCTGAAACTGGTGAATTGGATTATGCTAAATAAACACTCTCCTCCTTTTATTCACGAAAATAAATGGAAAAACTTCGTGCTTGAAACGTGGTTCAGTGTAATGTTACTTACTTCGTTGGCATTCTTATAGCCTGGACGAAGTAATTTTGAGACTACATTTAGTTCTATACTTTAATTTTTTAAAAATGGATGAAGACTCATAAAGTTTTGAATTACTTTACATTTCATCATCATTTTTCTACATGCCTCAGACCAATGAACTGATCCTTGTGCCCTTTATTATTTCTTATATAGTACGCAATCGTCACAATTCGCAACAACAATTTTATTCGCACTGTAAGGATGTTGTTTGTCCTTTGAGCTTGAAGATGGCCATGACATCACTGGCTAGGTTTTATTTCTGTTTGTACGTGAATGGCTGATCAGGCCAATTTGTGCTCTGAACTATCTGTGGTACACTTGAAAGGAGATGCCGCTTGTGTTTGCCTGATCAATGGAGGATGTGCTGTTTTTCTGAAATTTACGCTGATCACGATTCTGCACTGCCTCTGTTCAAACTCTGTAGCTCCAGAATGGATGAAAATATGAAAATAATCCGGTTGGAATGATCTGTTTTAGATCTTCCCAAGCCTCAGAGTCAATGTTGACGTATTTGAAGGAGGACTTGAGAGAATATCTGAAGTGTTTCTTCTGACCTTCATTTCGCCGTAGAAGATCATCTATAGTAGACGCTCTTCTGACATCCTGGTCACGTGGCCTGCACATCTCAACTGTGATTTCATCAGCAGAGTCTGGATGCTTGGAATGACCTTTCGTGTGAGAAGCTAAGTGTAAGGATCCCTGTCCTGCCATCTTATCCTCGTCCGATTCCTCGGGCAGCCCAAGCAAAAAATGGTTCAGCTGCTTGGCATGGAGTCTGTCCAGGTTTCGCAAGCATACAGCCGGGTCAGCAACACAATGATTTTGTAGACCTTAATGTTTGGTTGTTGGTACATTGATGTTTCTGCACTCCCACACATCTGCACGTAGTCTGCCAAAGGACTGATTTAGCAATTCTGGCATTGCTTTCATCATCGATGTGGACTGCATCAGACAGTATGCATCCGAGATAGATGAACTTGTCCACTACTTCGAGGGTTCGATCATGTACCGTGATGGTAGGCTGTACATAAGGCTCTTTGGTGCAGGTGGTGCATCACCTCTTTTTGGTACTAATTGTGTGACTGAAATTGTCACAAGCTGAAGAGAAACGGTCTATACTGTTTTACATGTCAGACTCAAATTTGGCATTCAGGGAACAGCCATCAGCAAATAGGAGATCACGAATTCACTTCCTGTGAGTTTGACTCTGATTGTAGTCATCTTAGCGTGAACAGCTTGCCATTAGTCTGGTATCATATGTCAATCCCTATGTCGTAGTCAAGGGAAACATTAGTAAGCATGGCGGAGAACGTCATACTGAATACGGTTGCCGCCTACATACAGCCTTGCTGGACTCCATTGGTTACTGGAAATGGTTCATATGACTCACAGTCATCCACAACACGAGCGCAGTGAATTTCTCTGGGCAACAAAATTTTGCCATGGTCTTCCAAAGGCCTCCACGGCTGACTGTGTCTAAGTCTTTTGTCAGGTCGACGAATGTCTTGTACAGGTTGGAGTTTTGTTCCTGACTTTTCTCCTAGACTTGACGAGCTGCAAACACCGTCTCTGTGGTCCCTCGTTCTTTTGTGAAGACTCACTGACTTTCTGGCAGAAGCCCTTGATCAATGCTATGCACAAGACGATTCATGATAATTCCGACAGGGATTTTGCAAGATAATGACATCAAGGCGGTGCTCTGATGATTTTCAAAGGACTGGCTGTTGCCATTCCGCATGTACAAGTAGACGATTGAAGCATCCTTATACTATTGGGATATGGTTTACTGAGTACACATTAACTGAAATAGTTAGTCAGTTGCGGTGCCATGTGTGAGCATCCGGTTTTGTAGACGTCTGCTGGTATAGCTTCTGCTCCAGATGCTTTGCCATTTGACATCTGGTGCATTGCTTTCACAGTTTCAGTCAACTCTGGAGCATCAGCAAGTGCTACGTTGATTTCCACTTGGGACAGTCGATCAATTGCCTGATGTTGCTAAAGTGTTCTGCCCCATCTATAAAGTATGTTTTCTTTGTCAGTGAGCAGGGTGGCACTATCAGCACTCAGTACTGGAGATGTTTCTCTGACCCTATCTACTGCGCCTCCTGTGGCAGTTATGCAGCTACAGCTCTCAGTGTATCCACACTGCTGCTTTGCCACACGCCCATCGCCACAGGACTTAACAGTGTCTAGTGGGGGAGGGGAGTAGTTTCAAGAATTGAGCCTGAATTGGACTTAAGTAAGGGAAAGTTGAGCAGAGTCGACTTCACTCACTCGTCCAGGCCTGTCTGAATCTAGTTGAATCGCAGTGTCGAGACGTCTGCAGACACGTCCAGATCCATCCCAAGTATCTAAGCATTCTGTGTGTATTTAGCAGAGACAGAATTTTATTCATCAGTTTTTATTGCCTTTCAGCACACATAAAATTTTATTAAAATGAATACGTAATATATTTCGTCAGTGACGTTATATATATATATATATATA
>JAECUM010014937.1:0-18276 GCA_016617855.1 Megalonaias nervosa | reverse complement strand
GAATACATTTTACTTCTTAGTCCAACAAATTCTCTAACTGGCACAAACATAAATTCGTCATTCATTTCGCCAATAACATTTTTATTTGCATCATCATGAAATCCACAACTTTCTGGATAATCGGATAAATCAAATAAGTCACGATGTTTACAAATATCTTGATAGACATCTTCACATTTTATATAATAAACGAGCAAATTTGTATCAGTAAATAGGAACTCCGAATCTGGCCATTGCTTTTTGGTAAAATTATAGTGAAAATCGTACATCAGCCACTTTGATATATCAAGTACAGCTGCACCAACATAAATTGGTTTATTTGACTTTAAATTTGTCTTTCGTCATTGCATAGCAACAAGATTTTCATTAAATATTTTCATACTGACAAAACCATCATTGTTAACTAGTTCATTCCTGCGATTTATATCGTTTACTATTTCAATAGAGACTATACGTCTTATTTTTTCCATCGTCTTACCGAACACAGAATTGTTCATTAACTTGAAAAAGTTTTTCTCAGATTCAGTTTTAGGCACAGCACGATGTTTCGTATTTAAGTCAATATAATCTGACATCCACCGCATTTGATTAAATTTTAGTACGCGATGAACTTTTCTCAGAATTAGTCCAGCATCTACTGCTTGTTTTAAATTTGTGTAATGTATCACATAATTTCTTTTATTTAACAAATGTGGAACTAGCTTATTAAGAATCGAATTTTTTGCTGCTGTCCTTCCTCGTTGTTCAGGTGATAATAAACTATAATCTATTATCATAGACTCTGCACAAAATGGGTAGTCGTTATGTAGGTCATGTAACGAACAAGGATAATCCAGATCAACTTCAACAAAATATGAAATATCTTTAGGTAAATCTTTTTCAGTTTCTTTAAGAAATTCATTGGGAGTTATCCAATGAAATCCACTGCACGGCATTGGCTCTGACGTTGCATAACCATACAAATTCACACAGTCCAGATAAATAATATAGTTTGATGGGAGATTTTTATCATAATTTTCAGATATTTGTTATTAGCTATCGCATATTTGTTTTGTTATAACTCTAATTCCGCCTCTTATACCTTTTTAAATAAAATTAAACATATCAACATCTGTCAAGAGATCCAATTCTATCTTACTAGTTTTTAGTAGAGCGTCCCACGACAGTCCCGGAGCGGAACAATGCCAACAAGGATCTAACCCATAAGGTTTATGACTAAGTTGACGAAAACTTTCAAAAACATCTGCTAGCAGTAATACATTGTTTCAAATATAAATCATGATAATCACCAAATGCTCTACAGCTAAATATATTCCAAATATCTTGTGCATATTTGTAATCGTCATCTGTGATATTTTCATTTTTGAGCTGCGAGTAAAATTTGTCTTTGTCTGGCAGAGAAGTTTTATCAAATCTGCTCCAGTCATCGAGATGCTCATACGAAAAGATACCTTTTTTTCGTCAGATCGATGTAGTTATCACCAAAGCAAGTTTTTAGATTACTGAAATTGCTGCCGGCGCTTGCATTGCTGTTTACAAGCTAATCTAATGATGTTGCCTTAAATTGCAGACTGTCAATGAAACGTAATTTGCCAAGAGTAACTGACATATATTTTTCAAAATTGTTTGGAATACATTTTATTTTATTATTTAATTTTAGTTTAGATTTAATTATCTCGTTGCCGAATGCTTCTACAATGATATATCTATCATAGCCACAAAAGTTATGTAAAACTACAGGAATAAAATCTGGAGCATGAAATTTTAAGTTGCAATTGTTATCAGCTGCTCCTCAATACTGACCTGTCAGATGACAATGATCGCGCACTTTATTATCGCCTAACAACTTTTCGCAGATATGACAATTAACTGCATTATCAAAATCAAGTTGATGTTTGGATGGTATTTTCATTGGAGCTGTTTTGAATGATTTCTTAGAAATCGTTTTAACTTCGTTTATTAAATCTTTTAGTAACCATATTGCCGGACTTTCAGACTTGTCATTTTTACATCTGTATAACTTTACTGGACTTGAAAAATTATCGTTAGCTCAACAAACTACTTTATAAGCTGCTCCACAAAGGACATGTTCCTGTATTTGTCTTGTACTTGATTTATTCTGATTATTATATTCTACGCCAACAACAGGAACGAGTAGGCACTAGAAATCAGCATAAATCACAAACGGGATACTTAGCTTATGATTATAATTTGTATATTTTAACACTTTTTTTTTCTCTCCTGGCATGGTTATTCTTTGAACGTTGAACAGTATTTGAGATGTTCTTGCAGTTTTTCATCTTTAGAAAAACCTTGTAAACATCTGTAGCAGAAATATTTTTTATTTATATTTTTATAATACTGCCTGCCAACTAGGCCATTATTTTTTTTTTATCCAGCTATAATGTCCTTTATAAAATAATAAATTTATTGTCTTTTGTGCAGCAGTCGCTGAAATATATCTTGGGTAAACATTTTCTCACTCATCTAGTCCGAAAACATTTGTTTTTCAAACTTTGGTATTTGATTTTCTGCCACTGGAAATGTTATCCCGATAAAATGTAGCTCATCTATGTATGGCAAATATTTTTCAAGTCTATCAGTTACAACTTTGAGGATGTCTAGCAGTTAAAATTGTCCAACGAAAACATTGGTCATCATTGTTTCTGACATTTATACATTTTTTGTTTTTAATTTTTTGAGGGAGATCAACGTAAGAATTACCACGAAGTACGTTATATTTCATTGTGTGAAATAAAACTTCTTTTATCATTTCAAATTTCCAGCCTGATCCTGTTGCGATCAATTCCTCTAATTGTTTATCTATTTATTGGTGTATTTCATCAGCGACTGTGGCAATATTTGTTCCAATTAATATTTGTCGTGATTTAGCTGTTAGATATGGTTCTGAAATTTCGCTGTCGAAACTTGTATTTTCAACAATTATATCAATTATATCTTTTTTGATTGCATGTAATTTTGATAAAATCATATGATATTGTACTATTAATGTGATACTTTTGTGAGCTGTAAGTTCTTGAGGTATAGCAGGTTGTAAACGAAAAAATGTGTGAAGTTAAAATTTGCTAAAATGTTTTGATTATCAAATTTGAAACTGTTATCGTAGCCAGAAAATGCTGTAGCAATTTTCTCTGCTTTTATTAGGTTCTTGGTTGCAATATCTCGCAATTTTAACATTAGATTAAACATAGTATTTTTATATTGAATTGACTTTTTTTATGTATTTTTCAATTAGAGAAATAAAATGCTATATAATATAATGACAGAAAATTTGAGATACATTAGATTGACAGCAGAGGAACAAGAAGAATATCATGTACATTCAAAGTACAACTTATATGCTGGGAATATGTTAGGTTCAGTGATTTATGTCAAGTACGGACAACCTTTCGGTAAAGCTACACCAGCTGGATATAAGATTAGTGACAGAGGAGATGATACTGAGCGAGTCGAAATATTTAGAAAAGATTTTATTTATAGTTTATTTTGTGGAGAAATTCCAGCTGGACAGAGAGTCCTTAGAGTAAATGGATCAGTTAGCGATGTCAATATTGAAAATTTAACATTGGAAAACGAGTTTCATCCTTATCCAGTATTTGATTTGTATGAAGCTACTGATCGCGGGATCATACGACATAGAAAAAACAAAAAGTATTAGGAAATTTAAATAAAGATGGTTATCTTATGGTAACTGTTAGAGGAGCAAAAACAGATTTTATTAGTTATCTGTCACATCGTTTTATTTACGAAACTTTTAACAGCGCTATTTCAAATAATCTAGTTATCGATCATATTAACAAAATTAAAACCGATAATTAATTGAAAATTTAGATCTACTTACACTAAAAGAAAATAACAAACGTGGAGTAGATGGTGTTAATAATTTAAAAAACCCTGAAAGATCAGTTGTTTCAATAAATCTTGAAACTGGTGGAGAAATGAAATTTAAATCAATGACAGCTGCTGCAAAACATCATAAAATTGATTGTCGTGCAGTAAAATTTGTGGATGACGGCAAAACTAAATCAGCAACTTGAACGTCAACATTTGACAGATTTATTTTCAAATATGTCGATTAATGATGTTTCTTAGCTCGGTCTTAGCAAGGCAATTCTGTGCAAACATTAAAATATCATCTCGATCAAATTTAATATTATAAACGAGCTATTATCAAGTTTATTTTTTCTGCCGCTGTTAGGAGAATTTTATCAGATTCGCCTTGCATTACAGTAACATTAACAGAATAAGCACTATATCCTAACAAACATTTTCGTACTGCCTCGGCTAGTTCTTTGTAATTTAATATATCAACTTTCTGATGATATTTTACATAAAGAGATTTCGTTACGCTGGCCATTATTATTATAAATTAGATAAAAATATATTATAATATAAATTTAATGAAGAGACTTGCTGATATAACGATATAATAGTAGGAGATTTCATCTCTGGTGACACAATTGCAAGTGATAAAATCACTAACGACAAAGCCGTCGACGACAATTTTATACCAAACATCAACGTAATCTCAGATAAATCTGTTGTTTATAGTGAAGATGATATTTTTTACACCAACGAAGATGATGATGAAGTTGTTGGCGTTGTTCTTAAAAAAAAAATTACAGTAGACCGACAACTGAAAGATATAATGTTAAGTGTCATATTGCTAAAAATAAAAACAATACAATTTAATTTTACTGTTGCGAACAACAAATATTTTGGCAACTTATTAAACCTTCTCTTAACGTAAAAATAACTGGCCAGCAAAGAAATATAAAATACGATTTTATTTTTGTTAAAATATTTAATTTGATGCTAATTGATAATGTAAGAAAATTACATTTAATTACCTTGTGTAGACCGGTCAAATGTAAATCCGTACTGATGAAATACGAACAAATTTATAATAACATTATTTTACCAAAATCGACTTAGCTGGTACCCAGCTATTAAATGTATCGCTATATCCTCTCCATTTAACTAAACTTTTATTACCTTTTTTCCTAATAACTTTCTCAATAACAAATATATCTTGTCCGGTTTTCTGAAGCTCTTGTTCATAAAAACTACCAGTTGTAGGTTCACCTAATAAGTCTTTTATCACATAAGTGACTGGTATTTTAAAAAGGACGTTTATCAACAACAAATATTTCTTCGTTCCAGTTCGGAGTAAATCCTTTTTCAAACGTTGTTTTTGTCAGAGAAATTCTAACTTTATCACCAACTTTAAATTTTTAAATTTTATGTCTGCGGTACATGTCTTCGATTGCTAATTTTGGATTTTTAGTTGCGTCTTTCGGCGACATTTTTATTGATCTATGTTTCATGTTATTGTATTCGTCAACAATTTTATTGTAGATTGTCAATATATTTATCAGTAATTTTGACTGCCAAATATTTGTGGATTTTTTCGTTTAGCGTGCGACTAAATCGCTCGACGACAACACTTTTACCTTCATTTCCAGTGACATATTTGATGTTATTTTGTTCCAAAATCTGCCCAAATATTTTATTTAAAAAATCTGCTCCATGATCGGTCCAGATTCTGTTTGGTTTTCTTCCTGTACTTGTTATTATTTCTTTTAATGCATCAGTTATTCACGTTCCTGTTTTATCTGAAACCGGTACACTAAATGCATATTTGCTAAAAACATCTATAACATTAAAAAGATATCTTTTATTATTGTTAAATTCAGCTAGACTTGACACATCAACTAAATCAACCGCCCAAATATCATCAACGGCATTTGCGACAACTTTACGTCGCGTAAACATTTTGTTTAGGTTTGTGTAGCTCTCATGCCAGCGATTACATCGCTGACAATTCCTTTTTACTGAGCAAGTCTCTACCGAGACCACGTTTATATTTTGATCCAATGAAACCCTGCACCAACTTTCGGTCAACAAGCTCTCGCATATTCATAAGTTTAATATCACGAAGTTCGTCTTGCATTACTTTATCGAAGCCGTGTTTATCTTGTTCGTGATCACGATAGCAGATATCATGGCTGATTGCTATTGCTTCAACATGATTGTAAGGCTTCTGTCCTGGCAGCGGATTATCCTTTTCATCCAGTTCTTTATCAAGAGGATTATAAGATCCAGTATATGTATCGCCTAGCAATGTCCAACCTCCCTTTGATTTTGGTAATTTGCCAATCAATTTATGTATATCTATACCTGTTCCAATTATTTCTCTGTTGTTGCATTTATGACAATATGCAATAATTTTATTTTGCTCCAGACAGAGCTCTCTATCACAATTGCACTCGCATATCATTATTCATTAATCATCTGCTAAAATAACCTCCTTGATGTTGTCAGGACATGGGCAGCCCGCTCCGGACAACTTTTTTGTTGGTGATAATTTCTTAAAAAGACATACTTTTTCTTTTCCCACAGATTGCACAAATACTTTTCAGCATTATCCTATTATTTTTTGTTTTTTTCTGTTGTTTCTTCTTTATTTTCTGTTTTACTTTTACGCATGAGAGAATATGTTGACATTATATATCAACGAGTTTATACAAAATTAATTGCAACATCATCAATGGCGTGAGAAGGTTGCTTGTCAAACTGTAACATAAATTTTAAAATATTTAACTTAGGCTGGGACATTTTCTTTGTAAACATCGCGCAATAGTATCCACAAGCAGAAGTTCCAACAAGCTGAATTTGATTAGGCGAATAATTTGTTATTTTATATTTGTTGTTTATATATTTTTTATTGCATCACTTGATGGAAGTCCAAATGAATCAAAATAATTGTTATTACAAACAGTTACCCAAAGTGTGCCAGATCCGTCATTGAAATCTTGTATATTTATCACACACGAACCACCAGCTGGTGCATCGTAAAGTTCATCTTTGGAATAAACTCCACCGAAATTTTTTACTTTTCTTAGCTTATCAAGTATATCAAAGTTACTCAACGCGGCCGAGTTGCTGGCAATGTTAGTCCTCGGCCTATTCCCAAGAGATTTGGCAATAGACTTTCCGCTACTCCCGCCAGCAATGGTCCTATAAACCCACCTTTTTTTTTCTCCTCGATCGTGTCTTTTTTTCGTTGTTGTTTTTCTTTTTGCAGTTTATCGTCGTATCATTATATTTATCTTTAGACAAACATTTTCTTTATTCCATCGCCTGAGACTGCCTTTTTCGTTGCACCAGATACTGCGCTAGACGCTGATGCTAATCCTAATGTACCAAGTACTGGCAAAATTTTAGGTATTAACATTCTGGCCATTACAGATAGTGCCGAACTGAAGAAACCAACTTGTTTTGACATTGCTGTTATTTGTGTGGCACTTAAATTTGAAACAAAAGGTATTTTGCGATCGTATTTATTTACTTGTTTTTTGGTTAACATTAATTCTGTTGAAGTACCTTTGTCTCCATATTTTATTTTTAATGATACCTGCCTCTGCTTTGCAACAGCAGCTGCTAAATTTTTAACATGACCATCAGTCAAATATATTTCTTTTACAATATATTTTGTCATTATATACAGATTACAGATTAAACTCAAAGTTTTTTCAAACTTGGACTGACATTTTACCTCCGACAGAGTCAATTGTAACAAATCTGTCGCTGATCACTAGCGCATACACATACAGTGCTGCTGGAACTACTCCGATTGTCCAAGTAATTTCAATATCAGCTATAGAATCGACACTACGAAAGTTGTGTTTACGAACATCAAAATAAAATATTGGGTAAAAGTGTACGAAATTCCTCTGCTGATATCTGAGATCCGTCTCCAACATCTTGATACTTTTGTAATGCATCCGTAAAGTACATCTAAAGTCTTGTAATATTTTTATTATCATTATCTGCAAAATTACATTCTATTGCTCGTTCTGAATATTGTTTTGAATTTAATCTAGCACATATTCTCCTAACATCAGCATTATCAAATATTGCATTATTTTGTTGTTGGTTACCACGTCGCGCTAGCTGCTGAAATACAACAAATAATTGCCTCGGCAGTTGTTCACTTGACGTTGTTCTGACGCGCCAGGTATAGTCGGTGGTATTTGGAACAGCTGTTTGATATATTTTATATTGTTGAAAATAAATCTTCTTTGTATGTATTTGCAGCATATCATTTAACTATGCTGTTTTTGTGATTGACGGTGTTATTCGTGGCATCCACAGTGCAAGGTTGTTTATGATAAACTGTACATCAGCTCCACCAAATCGAAATAAACAATCATTTTGTTCTGCTCGATCTAAAATAAGCGTATGTTTAACTCCACGAAATACGTTGTTGTAGCCCCTGCAAAAGCCAAATATTGTGCTCAGTGGCAACATCATTGTAATTTGACGTGATCCTGCCGCAAGTGGCTTTCTATTAGCATGACCCTCATTGTAACGTACATTTCTTACGCTATTTGCATTATTAACCAAATTTAACATCGCAACGCCGTCCGCATCTGCAGCTGGTGGTGTTATACCAAGATTATTACAAGCATCAGTAAGCGAAACTCTTGTAGCGTCTGCACCAGCATCTGCAGCTGGTGCGGCTATACCAAAATTGTTAGCATTAGCAGTAAGAAAATCTCTTACAATTACAACATCTGCAGCGGCATTAGCCCCGTGCACAAATGCTCCTTTTGAAATAAATTTTCCAGATACTGCTGAACCAACTCCAGTATCTTTAAACCACATATTAGTTGCAGTTGATCTGGAGTAATCATCAGAAAACGAAATAGTATTTAAGATTGTACTTGCAACTTGTAGGTGACTTGACATATCTTTGACAGTTTGATTAGCTAGCTGATATTTAACACTTTTGAATAAGCTCCAGCCATTATTTATAAGAGCTACGTCTGCGCCAGCAGGTGGATTAGCCACTGTCATAATCTTGCCACGAACTTCCAACATCGCTTTTTGAGGTAAAAGAAATACATCTTCATCTCCGGTATTAAATGTTCTGACGCCAGCCTTACTTGTTTCATTAGAATTTTCATCGAGATACCCAACATACTCAAATTCTGTTACAGAGTCGTCGGTGTTTCTGATAAATCGAGATAATTTTTAACAGACATTTTCTTACTTATTAGGTTACATAAAATTGTATTATTGCGGCGCTGTTGCTTTAGATATTAATTTTTGTATAATTTGTTGTCCTTTTCGCGATAAAAGTTTTTGTTGTTGTTGTTATCATTGCGCGTTTAGTTTCTTTGTTGTAGCTATTTCTGATACAACTTGTTTTATCTCAGATGCAGACGGTGCGCCTTTTATTTTATCAGCTACTTTTTGTCCCACAGCAGTTCCAGCAGCAGATGCAGCTACAGTTGCAAAAGCTTTTGATGCGTCAAGTGCAATTGGCGCAACTTTGTTTGCGATTCCCAGAGCATTTTCAATAATTTTAGTAAATATATTTCCAAAAAATCCTCCAACAATTTTTCTTCGGTAAATTTTTTTCTCTGTTTCATTATATCTGAGGTTGTACAATTTTATTGCGGTCGTAGGCGTAAATAATAAGTAACAACCTCGCTATTCAAATCCAGCTGTTGTCCAGATTGATCTGTAAATTGCATACTTATTTCTGTTATTTGATTTTCAACGTGTAACGGATAATACATAACTTGACGTGGACTAATTTGCATAAGCGATCCTGGTGGAACATCCGGTGAAAAACTATATATTGTTTGTCCTTTACTTCCTCGGGCAGAGTAAGATCCAGGTGCAATGGAGCAATTTATCAATATTGTGTTTACGTCAGTTATATTTACTGGCAGGTCACCGTCGTACGTTATAGTGTGTTCTGTAATTGATCCATATTGTTTATGAGAAAATTCTATCAACGACGCAATACCTTTTGCTGATGAAAAATCGATTAACATATTATTTCTTGATGTTATCCTAGCTCGTAAAGTATTATAATTTGGTGCCAGCTCAAAATTGTCAGCGACACCATTTACTTTTGTTATTAGCTCTTTAATTGTTTTATTTAGATCAGTGACATTATAAGCTCCTTGTCGACTCTTAAATCTTGCCCATAGCGCTAGAGGCGCTTGCAGATAAAATGTAAATTCATCATTGCCACCTGTCTTTACGTTGGCCATAGAATGCCATGCCGTAAATGAAATTCGTCCAATCTCATATTGTTTTTCAGTGTCAAGTTGCATTGGTGGAATATAATTGACTGAAAAATTTGCGCTATCTTTAGCAGCTGTGCTAGAGTCTAGTAATAATGTTGTTGACATTGCTATTCATTATATTTTTTATAAAATTCAGTAGCCGCGATTAAGTCGCGGTGTAAAATTTTGTATTCGTCAGATGTTAATAAATTTTCCGATCTCAAATGATCAAGTATATCAATAATCTCATTGTCAATTTCAGCACCAACATTTCCAGCCCCTTTTGATTATATTAATAGCATTAATCTACCTATCATTTCGGTTACTAATGCAAATATTTTAACTCGAGAGCCTGCGACTTCGGCTCCAGTTTTTTCTTCTGCAGCTTCTGCTTCTGATTTCCAATGTTGTTTTACACGATTTTCATCTGCTATTTTAAATTTTCTATGAAAGTTCCACCCCTTACCAAACCCTGTTGCTCTGCTAGCATCAGGTACTCTGTAAAAGACTGTTGCAATAATACCCACCCTTATTTCATCTAAAAGTTGCACGATATGTTTGTCTTCACAACTTCATGTAATTCCGCATCAAACGTCTGATCATCTGTTATCATTATACTTGAATAAGCAATACTTTTTTCATACCTATCTTTTGCCCAAGTTTTTAAATTATCAATATCATTTATATTATTTTCTTTTAAACATGCATGATATTCATCATCTGATATTTTATCATAGGCTTTTTGTCTATAAAATCGTCTTTTTCATCAGTATTGAACAATTTTACTGTCAACGCAGCAAATTCTTTTTGCTCCTTTTCAATATCCTTTAATTTTTCTGATAATCTTACTAGAGCGGTTCTAATTTCATTTTAGGTTAATTCTGTTAATCTTTTCTCAAGTACCATGGATTACTGATCAGCCGATTTAGTTCAGTTCGTCTAGCAGCAGGATCAGCACTATTTGCTCCAAGTGCCTTAGCCAATCTTTTTCTTTCTTCATCAGATCTAGTAATAATTGTATCAGCAGTTGCTTCTTCTTGTTCTTTAACTAGTCCGAGTAAACATTTTTCTTGCAATCTTTTTACGTTCTTCTTCAGATAGTGGTCTAGTCTCAGGTTGTTTTCCAAGTAGCGCCTAAGTAACTGGTTTAAGAGCTGTAGCTGCTATTTCTGCGGCAATTATCTGTCCACGTCGGGCTTGATGTACTTTTTGCTTAAATTATGCCTGAGATTGTGCAAGTTTTTTTTTCAGATCTCCTATATGTTTTCTGTAATTTGCTCGTTTATCCATTTTATATCAAAGATGTTTGATAAAACTTACTGCAAGTATCTGTCAATACAACAGCGAAACATCTTAGCTGGATCATGTGTAAGTTTATCAAATAAGAAAAACTTATATTTATCTTGTGTTGCTATAGTTCAATAAAGTTTTCTTGTGTTACGTCGCCACATTGTTCGTTTGCAATATTTCTAACGTCGATATTGTCCAGTCCTGGAAATAATATAAAACAACCAGTATTTCGTCTAATAAATCTGTCAACATTACAAAAACATTGGGCGAGATAAATAGAGTTTCATCTTTTATTACATGACAGTGAAAAATTTGATCCTATTTTATTCATCTCTACATTGTTTAGTGGAATATCATCAAAAACAACTATGTTATGTTCATCTGAATCAAGTTGATTAACTGGAACAAGTTCTTCTGGTTGTTTGATAATAAAAAAAATCTTCACCAGCCTCAAGATCATCGCGAAGTTTCTTATTATATTCGCCAAGTAGCTCGTACTTATCTTGTTGTGGATTAATTTTGTAAATATAAACTCGATCGTAGTTAAAATTATCGCCCAGCAGTAAATTCATAAGCAAATTTGTTTTTCCTGATCCAGTTCTTCCAATAATAAGATAATGACAATCTGGAAGTTCATTGTTATGTTTATGTTTCACCAACCGCTCTATATCAAAATTTAATATCATCGATTTTGCCATTGTTGTTATACAATTTTATGTTATATAATTTACATATAAAAATTGTCAGACAATGAATGAATAATGAGCTATTATACAAAATTTGGAACAACGTTAGGAGATTCATCGGCTGTAAGTACAATAACAGACGGCAATATTGATTTATCTGGTTACCCCCCCCCCCCCAAAAAAACAAGAAAAACTGGCGATACAATGACAGGAAACCTGTCTATGTCAAATCAACGAGTACTAGATTTAGAAACAAATTATCCGCCAATAAATGTTGTTAATACACAAGCTGTTAGTTATGCACAACTTAGATCCGTTGACAGTAAAAAACTTTCATTAACAGGAGGAACTTTAAGCGGTAACTTAGATATGTCAGGAAAAAAACAATAAATTTGGAGACCGAGTATCGACCAATAAATGTCTCTAATACACAAGCTGTTAGTTATGCACAACTTAAATCCGTCGACAGTTATAAACTGTCACGGACAAGAGGAACTTTAAGCGGTAACTTAGATATGTCAGGGAAAATAATAATAACTTTGGAGACCGGATATCCACAAGCAGACAAATCAAACTCAAGCGGTAAGTTATTTACAGTTGACGTATGTGGACGGCAATAAGCTTGACAAAACCGGTGGGACGGTTAAAGGCAATATTAACATGTCGAGTAAAAAAATTATTGGGTTAGAAATTGTATATCCGCCAGCAAATGTAGATAATACAGAAGCTGTAAGTAATGCGCAACTAAAATCTGTTAACGATAATAAACTAGATAAATCTGGTGGAGCTGTCACAGGTAATATTGATATGTCAGAAAAAAGGATAATAAACTTAGAAACTTAATATCCACCAGTAAACTTTAATCCAAGACAAGCAGCAAGTTTATTACAGTCAATATATGTCGATGTTATTAAACTCACTAAAGCAGGTGATACAATGATCGGCAATCTCAACATGTTTGGCAAAAAAATATTAAACTTGGAAACTGGATATCCACCAGCAAATGTTGATAACACGCAAGCTGTAAGTTATGCACAATTAAAATATGTTGACGACAATAAACGTAACAAAGCCGGTGGCATAATGACAGGTAAACTGATGATGAGCAATAACTAAAAAATAACTGGATTACCTACACCCTCGCCACCAGGTAAAGAAACTGATGCTATTAATTATGCTCAGTTCAAAGAAGAACTTACCCCATATTTTAAGAGATCCGATGGACCAGTGACAGGCAACATAAACATGAGAAATAATAAGATATCAAAATATGCTCTAGTTAACCCTAATGATCTGACAAATAAAGCGTATGTTGACAGTCTGTCTAGTGGTGCAAAACGAACTAAAAGCAAGGTTGGGTATATTCCGACACTTTTTAAGGCAAGTAATAATTGAATTGGGTTTGAGGTAAGCGCATCATCATATTATCCTGAAAATTATACTTATTCTCTGATAGACACGAGTGGACAACCAACGGAGAAGTTGAACATTTTTGGATCAAAATTAAATGTCCTACTGCAGTTGCTATTTGGCAATTTCATTTGCGCGGTAGATTAAACTCTAGTGTTTGGTCGAATTTATAATTGGCGGTTTGATGGATCAAACGATGATATCAACTGGACAACATTATATAATACAGCAAATAGGTATATTACAACAACACAGTATTTTACAATCCCAGCAGAAAAAGCTGCTAACAAGTACTTGTATTTTCTACTTTATGTTGTCGCTGCCGAGCATCCGCTCCCAGGACTGACAGCATTTCAAATATATACACTCGATGAACAAATTTAATGTAATGATATAAAATAATGTCAGAACCACCAATTATATCTGTTGCTAGAGAATTTTATGAGAATATTTTTTGACAACACCGTAATTGTTGGGGAATCACTAGCGGCACGTTTAATAAGTACCAGAAATATTTTACAATTCCAATGATAAACTCTCCAATGTTAGAAGAAGAAAAAAAAAATTGTTCAGGTTATGGAATACGAGGACCACAACTAAAAGAGCAATAGAAAACTTTGATATTATAAGTAGATACTGTCATCCTGATGATTGTCCAGAAGAACAAAAACAAGCTGAAATCCTGCTAAAAAAAGTATGCTTGAGTTTGACAAGGAAAATCTAAATTTGATAATGCAATCGGACTCAATAAAAGCACGAGCTTATGGTAAAATAGTAGATAAAAAAGAGCTAAACGATAGCCATGATAGTCTCGATAAACTAGAGGAATCTAGTATAGTAGGAATAAGAAGAAATAAAAAGTTATATAATAGTTTTTTTTAAAACGAAAATTTTTATATATCTAGGTATGTACTACCGCGACAAAGAAATCGTAATTAAAATCGTTACTATGACAGAGGATGTGGAGTTAATTATAAAAGTATACCAGAACGCAATTTTACCAATGACACGTACAAAAGACCCATAATTTTATCCGATTATTGTTGACAGGTATCTAAAGATAAACAAAACTTTTGACAATAAAATTAGTAATCTTAGTGATATTGAGGGAGAAATTTTTTTAAATAAAGTCGGTCAATTAAGTTGGAAACCAAAGCCTAAATCTTATTACGACATAGGTGAAGCAGATAATATCCCATTTCCATCAATCCATCGTTCTAGACAATTGTCATTATGAACTTAATATGATGAAATTGAGAAAGTATTTACAGAATCACATGAAAAATTATTTACTAAAGTAAATAGTATAATGATATATGTTGATAGTTTTTCCATACTTATCCACAACTCACTCAAATAATTAATACTAGCAAATTTCGTGGTCGCATATGCAATTATCAGACAATATCTTGTTCTCTAAAATTTCACGTTAGATCAGATAAGCCTGGTATTAGGGTATATTGATTGAAACAGAAACAAGATTACAGTAATTTGGTGAAAGAAACATATTTGTACTAACGTGAAGTAGGAGACATTTTTGATTCATATACTTGGTTAAAAAAATGTACTTACAGATAAACGATATGATGATACTTCGTCAGATCTTTATGACAAGTACAGAATTTTATAGCTGATCTTAACAATAATAATTTCGCGAGTTTCTTGATTCAATTGTTGGTATCAGAACTTTTGCTTTTGTGTAAAAAGTCGTATAATGAAAAACAGAATGTCGATTACAATCATATTTCAGAAGAAATTTCAAAACAAGATGTTAACGCACTAATGCGATATTATAAATTTTATCATAAAAACCTTTGGTGTGTAAAACAATGTTATAAATGCTATAGTAGAATCCTTGGAGTAATATCATATCTACCACTGCTAATGACCAGCTTTGGCATAATTGCAAGTGGGGAATCATTAAATCCGTTTCTTTTAATAATATCTGGTGTCGGTGTCTCTCTTTCAATAGCTTGTAAGAAAATTGTGCCTAAACTTCAGACGAAAACAAATGCTTGTAAGATGGCAATTGTTACTTATAGAAAATTACTTGATCAGATACGATCTTACTTGCGATGTGTAAAATATGATATGGATGATTTAATACGCGAGTTTCGTATTATTGACAGTATGATAACGGATATTCTGGTATGAGAGTCAGCATTTATGAAAAAGATTATCATAACGTATTTTAGTATTCGATATCCAAACTCTTCGATAAAATCATAGATTCTATTTCACCTAAAGTAACTTGAAATTAAAGACTGTTACTAATAATATCTACAACATCTTTCATAAGTTGCATATCAGCCGGTCGATTCATTCCAGTTTCTCTATAGTAAAATAAAGCTAAACATCTTTTAACAATTTTACTCGGCCAATAAAATATACGCAGGATATTGTTAATGTAACATGGCTTTTCATAGCAAATTGGTTCCATTGTAACAACGTAGAAAATAATGTCAAGATAATCCATAAAATCGCCGATGTCATCGTTGATAATTTCATGAGGTTTAATAAAACCTGATAGCATGTCAATTACCTCATCAAATATATTTACTTCCTTTATACCTATAGTAATTTATATATCTAATTAAAAAAAAATTTCAGTAGTAAATAAAAATAAGTTATTTCTATAATTTAGAAATATCACTGTCAAATAAAGCATCAACCATGCTGTCAATAAATATCACTGGATCATCTGCGCAACCAACTATTCGTTTGTCATTTTCAATCGCGAATAACCATACTGATCCATATTTGACTGATAAATGATAATCAACTTTTTTTTAATACAATCCCTTATTATATTAGGTGCTATCCCAGTATATCTTGAGGCTGATTTGATTGAATTAAATCTTTTAAAAAAGTCTGTTTGTTAGATTAAATCCGACGCTACTAATTGGCTCTTTGTAATAGGACATTTTATATAATATTTCATTGCTTAAATAGAAATAAATCTAGAGGTTTGGAAACCTCTTTCCCCTGGGAGGGGTTGGGGGTTTCTGAGATAAAATCCTCTTTTGATACAGGTTCATCATCTTCTCATACTACTGTCATACCAAAGACTTACAAAAATGGTACTAACAGCTGCCTCGCTTGGCGCTCAGCATTAAGATGTTAGTGTTAGGACTGGTCAACCTGGTGTCAAGATAATGTGACTGGGTGGGACATCGTGCTACATGTCTGCGGCATGATGCCCCAGTGCTAGACATCACTATAAACTGCCACACTGCAGACATGGTAGCGATATGACTGAAAAATTACTAAAGCTACGTCAAACAATCCATATCACAAATCACTCATGTGCAGTTTTAAATATCCACTCTGATTAAACATTTTATCACACACTTCACATTTATATCTTTTTTCCCCAGTATGTGTTCGCATGTGCAGTTTTAAATGTCCACTCTCTCTAAACTTTCCATCACATACTTCACATTTATATGGTTTTTCTGCAGTATGAATCATCATGTGCAGTTCTAAATTTTTCTCTAGAATGCCTCCTCATGTGGAGTTTGAAATATTCACTTTGACTTAGCATTTTATCACATATTTCACACTTATATCACACTTTATTACACTTCACACTTATATCACTTTTCTCCAGAATGAATAATAATTAGCCATATCAAATTTCCACTATTACTAAATGTTGCATCACACACTTCACAGTTAAATGGGTTTTTTCAACGTTGCTTTTCATGTGCATTTTTAAATGTCCACTCTGATCAAACATTTTAGCACATGCTTTACACATATATGGTTTTAATCCTGTGTGGATCATCACATTCCGTTTCAAATTTCCACTCTCATTAAACATTTCATCAAACACATCACATTTAAATGTTTTTTTTTTATCCAGTATCTAGCATTTTGCACCTCTGGAGCCTTCCACGTACATCAAACACATGTTCAGTAGTTTGTGTGCACGTGCGCTCTTTCTACTTTTACTGTAACTAAAGGGACTTATCTGTGTATAGGCCGAATGGTCTCCAACTTGGAATAGGAACGAGAAAGGATCCTACTAAACACCGCAAAGTCAGAAACAATCTGTTTATTTGTATTATTATTATTATTATTATTATTATTATTATTATTATTATTATTATTATTATTTACTTTCTTTTCTAATTAATAGTTTTAAAAAGGATCTTTTAATGTTGGTTCAAAGTAAATTTTGTACATGCGCAAAGCTATTTGTCTCCTTTTACCTCGCATTGTCACATATACAGACAATAGTTAATGAACGTTCAAAAACCCGTTTAAAATAATTATATTATTGATATATAAACAGTAATATTATGACATCATTATAATGCATAAGTATAATATAAATATTTAATGAAACAGTGCCAAATCTAGTATGACAGTCACGTAACCCTGCTTATGCCAAAAGCAGACTCAAAGTGACAAATCCAGATTTAATAGTTTTGTTTAAAAATGCCTTGTTAAAAGACAAATAATATAGTGTTGTTGTTGGTGGTGGTGTAGGGTTTAACGCCATTTTTCAGCACAAGATATACATGATAGGCTATACATGGCGGCCAGTATTAATGGTGGAGGAAGAACCCTGGAAAACCCAGGGAAGAACCACCGACCCACGAGAAGCTACTGGCAGGCTTTCTCACGTACAAACGTTAGCCAAGCCTGAGATTTGAACCCACGCAGACAGAGGTGAGACGGCAGTGATCCGTAACTTTGAGCGATTTAGACCACTCGGCCACTCGGGGCCCCAAATAATATATATATTATTATTATTATTATTATTATTATTATTA
>JAECUM010014936.1:0-23266 GCA_016617855.1 Megalonaias nervosa | reverse complement strand
TTTTGTTTTGAATGTTTACCAAGCACAAGACGCACAACAAATATACATTCTGTTTACATCGATATTATTATTTTCTGTGTTCTGCAGGCCTCTGCCATGTTGAGCTTAAGCCACTTTGTACATGTATTGTGCAGTCTAACTGCACGTGTACTTCTCAAGTCGAGCCAGATAAGAGGTCGGTGTAGAAATTGTGGACACTTGCATCACTGAACTTCGAGTGTTGTTAGAGTTGCAGATCACCAAAGAAATAAACTGTTGCTGTTATCAAGTCTATGCTTTAATTTATACCCCTGAGTATAAAAAAGGTTGAGTAACCTTTCTGCATTAATCGATAGTTTGTATCGATTTGTGAAACGTGTCTGACTCGCTTGCTTAGTATCAAAATTCTTTCAACAGAAGGAATTTGTATTTGCAACGTTGCCTCAGTGTTTCAAAATGTTTGATTTCATATTAACGTCAAATGTCAACATTCCCATGATGAATCTATAAATCCTACCCCATGCACTGAATCAGTATGTGCTGTTTAGTTCGGTCGAATCGTACAGATTGACATTATAAGGTTTACGGGATCTTCTGTTTACAATAAGTTTAGCGGAATTCAAATATTGGAAAATTTAACTAGATCATATGTGCAATTTAGTTCTTAACGTACTCGTATCCCTATATGGGATTTAAAACAGGTAAATGTTAATGGTCTGTTTTTCAATATCTACACTACTTAAATCGACAATTTTAAAAAATAAATTCTGTATGAAGTGGTAAGAATGAAATACTCTGAATATTCTCTGCAATTAATATTTCAACTTTGGTGGAAATATTACAAGAAATCGGACTTTATCCAGATTTATGACTTTATTCTTTCGTAAACTCATTTGACATGCAGTCATAGACTGTGTACGGTGGATTAAACATACGACTTAAATAGATGGGTAGAAACGGAGGAATGATTTACAATATACAAAGATACTGTAGCTAAAACGCAAACGATATTGAATTACATAGATGATAATCTGAGACAGTAAACAATGAAACTTCACTTTAACGCAGATTCAACATTTATAAATAAGTGCGGAGTTGAGAAACGATAAAAATTGAAGTTTTAACTCAAATGCCGAAGAAACTGTTAAAAGTATATGATTAGTTTTTTGATACACGATGCGAGTTTGATTAAAAAGGAAAATGCACAATGAGCATGTGCAAATAAAGCACATACTTGAACCAAGAAATTTGAATTTCAGCTTAGAGGACAATTCTTAGAGACGGGTAAAAGTAGGCAGCTAAATTAACTACGGAAACAACACAACGTTCTCTTATGTACATTTATCTTGTGGGCTTAAATGTTGTCCATGATTAAAGAATGTACTTTAAGATGATGGTTATTTGCAACAGGATGTTAACGAAGCAGGAATTCATAGTCTTTACAGATAGACGAGGTTTTTTTCAGCTGCAACGAGTCCGTATGTTTTACTTAGTAGGTCAAACGAGGATGTGTAATTAAATACTGCTTTTGTAAACGAACTATTCATTCCCATTTTAGATCAGTTTCTGGATCCATGTAATATCACATTTTACAGTTGTCTGTGGAAATAATGCGATATTTTATTTTATCTATTCGTTGAAGTTACAAGAGTTTATTGATTTTTAGACCAACACTATTTTTAGAATAATGTGACCTCATTCAAGGTCATTATGGATTGCATCATTGTGATGCATCAGGAAAGTGAAGATTTGTGGGACGAACACTCGTTTTGCATCTGAATAAAGCAACCTGGTGTAATTTACTACGCGTTTTGTATCCAAAAAGAAGCAACCTAGTATGATGTGCTTCCATACGTTCCGTCTGAGTTACTTGCAAAATTTTTTAGTTTTATTATTTCGCAAAGTCACTTTAATTGTAAACAATATTAACAAAACTGATTGTTCTTTCATTTTAAGTACGAAATGTGTCAGCATTAACGTAAGGTCTCCTATTAACAATTTACTTAATGTATATATTACATAGTCCTTTGAAGGGCACGAGGTTTTGTTCTTTCCATTCAACCAAAACAAAACAATCTCGCCTCAACATGAAGACAGTAAAATAAACGCTTCGCAATTCATTTATTATATTATTTACCTTGTTGATTTGGATCCCGTGTTTTGTACAGAATAATCACATAAATCGACGCGCTTGTGATGTCCAGATGTACATGCCATTGGTCCCAGAATAGGGCTAGAAGAGATGTTTACATTCTGTATTGTGAGCGGTTGACTGGACTCTAAAATCTCATGAATACAGTGAGGGTTGAAGTTGCACAAGTATTAGAACAAAAAAAAAAACAAAAAAAAAACGTGTTTCCAAATATATGGATGTGATGCATCAGCTCATTATGTTAGCGCTGTAATTTACATGTAGAGCTCCATACACACCATTTTCACGAAAGTCGTTAACAAAACTCGAAATGATAAAGCTTGTCTTTGTTATTTGTACACAAGTAACATGAACAGAACTGCATTGTGCTCCAGAAACACCGTTTAAAACTCCTAATTACCCCATGTGGGTGCGGGGTGGTAGTAAAGGCCCGATTCGTCGTCGCTATATATCGTAAGAGGCGAGTGAGTGGACACCTGTTGGCTGTGGGTACTTTGATAAGATGTGTAATTTGGTCTTTAACTTATTCCTATAAGGGATTTAAAACACGCAAACATTATTGCATTATTTATGTTCAGTTCTTTAAATTCAACCAAAACACAACAATCTCACTGCGATATGAAGACAGTGAAATCAACGTTTGATAATTCATTCAGTATGGTAATTCCCTTGTTGATGGATGCATTGTTTCGTATCGCGCGAAGGCATAACTCAAGGGGCTTGTGAAGTACAGTTGTCAGTGTTGTTGGTCCCAGAATAGGGCAAGGAGAGATGTCTGTATTCTGTCAGATTTGTCAGCTGTTGATCGGACTCTGCATATGAATACAGTGAGTTGCACAAAAAATCCTTTTTGTATCCACAGTTATAAGATTGTTTCAGGTCGTTGTGTTGATATTGAAATTTTAGAACTTGTATATCCATACACACCAGTATTGTCACGGTAGTCTTTAACATAACACGCGATATTAAACCCTGACTTTGTTACTTGTAGACAAGAAACTTGAACAGTACTTCACAAGTAATGCAAAATAGTTTAAAAACTGATATCCTTCTGCGCGTTAAGTGTTGTAGACAAGGATTTGTTCGTCCTCGCTGTTTGTCGTAAGAGACGCCGACTGAGTGGAGCCAACGTGTTGACCTTGGGTTGCGACCCCTGTCGAAACCGTGAAGGATCGTGGTAATTCAGAAAATGGGAGGCCTATGAGTGACTTGCCGACGCAACACACTGCTTTGGCCTCTACGTCGTACTAGACGGGTGATCGGGTTAGGCCCCTGGCCCGGTAAATCGGCTTGTCACGCCGGACATGGGAAGTGTTTTTAACTTGCTTTCGTGATTTTTCTTTCATGATTTTTCTGTATCTCTTAATACCACCGTAGTCCGAAAAGCTTTCTCGGCGGCTTAATCGGTCAGTCGTGATATATCTTTACCTGCTGTGTATCCCTGGGACTTGAGAATTGTCCCCATGTTGGGAACTGTGATTGGACAGGGGTTGTGAATATATAACAAACAAAAAATAGAGAAAACAAAGTCAGCTGAAAAGAACCAAATCTTTGATTCAGACGATGAACCATGTGGCTTGGATTTATTTCCACCTTTCGTGGTCATCCAATGGAAACAAACATCCAGACCGCTTACTGCACCGTCTCCATTTGTAGCCAAAAAGAGATATGTGGGCTAGTCGGCAAAACAACAAATGTGAACAATTTTGACTCGGTTAGGTTCTTTGTGGAAAATAAGCGAAGATAAGCCTGAAATTATATAAATATTTAAGGCTTTGGTCCAGAATGAAAGTATGCAGATATCTAAGACTTTAGATGACCAGTACCCTGAAACGTGTAGACTTTTCACTGAGGTGGACTTCTCTCTGCTGACATTCCCAAGTACATAAACCATATTTGTCAGGAAACCGACAACACCATATTATTGTTATTTGGTTACGTTCTTTAAATAACATTGAAACCCTTAACAGAATGTGTTACAGTTTTGAATGAAAGAGCACATTATATAGAAATATTCAACAAAATACAATTTTAAGAATCTTTTGTCAAAATATCCAAAGTTATAATTAGCTAATAATGTACCTATAGAAAGAAGCCAGATTAAGGGCAAGATCATTCATCTGGCGACACTGACAAAACATCCAGCCTAGTGCAAGAGCAAGTTGGCTACATAACCTTGATATTGGGATGCTTCCTGTCAAATTTGGTTAAATTCTATCAAGTGTTTTGCGACATTTACATTATTTTTCTTGTTAGTAATATAGTATCAACATTAGATAGTTAACTGAATAATTTCGGCAGATTAAAGGGCCTTCAACAGTCTTATATATTTGAGGGACCTTCATACCAGTACGATATCTAACTTGGTAAGGTATGTTTACGAAATGTTGGATAAGAAATCCTATATATCTTCTACTTTAATAATGGCAGTCATATGTAATGGTAGTTTTGAACCATGAACACAAATATAGATGTGCTGGTAACGAACGATAAAATTATTCATATAAAGTTTGAACACACTTGGCCATTCTGTTTTTGTGAAACATTTAGTTCGCTAGCGAATGATGATAGATAATGTTAAACACATGATCATAAAATAAGTTCATGCTGATCATTATGGCTCTTAGTTCCTATTATGCCTGAGTGACTTAAAATGGTGCCTTTTCACAACTGTGCAGTTTGAAATAAACGAGGAAAAGCTGTTAAGTTTGGATTCGACACATCCAAATAAATCAGTTTTACTGAACAGTTAATAAAGCAAGCTAGTGTATCAAGCATACTTGCAACAATGTTGCCCCGGTTGGGCTGCGTTTCATTTTATTAATTTTATCATTTTATTTGCAATTATTCTTGTGCTTTCACTATCTGATTAACAAAGGTACTTTTCACATTACACGATGGAAAAAAATCGGAGACAAACCCTTCCATCTTCCACAACTCTTACCATGAACTAATCGCCCAATTTCAAAATTATGCAAGAATATATACTGATGGATCAAAAGATGAGGAAAAGGCTGCTGCAGCCTTCGTTAGTGAAAAACACACAACAAAAGTTCGCTTGCCAAATGGTACATCCATTTTTTCAGCTGAAATCAGAGCAATAGACCTTGCATTGCAACATATTGAAAGCAAGCGTATTTTAAATAGCATCATCTTCTCCGATTCACTATCAGTACTTCAGTCACTACATAATAGAAAACTGGAGAATCCATTATTAGCTAATGTTCTCCTTAAACATACTGAGCTGAGTACCTCACACAATATAGTATACTGTTGGTTACCCAGCCATATTGGAATTAAAGGTAATGACAAAGCAGACCGCGCTGCTAAAATGGCTCTATCACTAGAACCATTTCATTTTAATACACCGTATACGGATTTTATACGTAGTATCAAAGAATGTTTACGTCAGAAATGGCAGGCATCATGGAATGATGCCGTGAATAACAAACTTTATGCCATCAAGCCAACTCTAGGAGAATGGACTCCTTCCTACAGAGCCGTCCGTAGGGAGGAGGTAGTCGTTGCAAGAATTCGAATCGGCCATACTTATTTAACCCACTCCTATATACTAAAAGGAGAAGACCAACCAGAGTGCATATCTTGCAATGAACCATTCACTGTTAAGCACTTTATGTTGGAGTGTTTCGACCTCCAACCTACGCGTAATCATTATTACAATGTGCATGACATTAGGGAACTCTTTGATACAGTTAGCATTTCTTATATTATAGACTTTGAAGGAAGTAAATATTTATCATAAGTTATAGCTTTTATGCTATCACCTTAAACAGTTTTATGTGCTATATATATACCGTCGTTAGATTTTAATTACCTTTCATCTGTTTTAGTTGTCATACATCAATTGCACTCCCCGTTGATCTGGAATCTTTATTTATCACCGTTACTATTTTATCGTTTTACCTTCAACTGTTTGGTTTCGTATCGCTGGTCGATACGTAATCTTTTACCACTTTTAAATAATGAAAGATATAACCTTTTGTATGGCGCTAAATAGCCTCATAGTGCTGGTGCGCCGTAAAAAATTCAATCAACCAACCAACCAACTATCTGATTAAAACAACTTGTTGTTTGGAGTGTTACTAACATAATTGAAGCCATACCCTCCCTCATCAATTTTCTCATCGATTTTGTTCAGTACTATCTTGGTTAAGAAGATTCATCAAAAGATAATTATTGGAGTCCAAGAGTTGAAGACTTGCTGCTATGTATAATTGGTGCCATCAGTTTTGAATTCCTGATTTGGACCCTTTGTATTTTCATCAGATTTTGTCATTGGATCCTTGGTCGTAAAAGATTGTTTTGCTTCAGCCGTATTTGGAGAACTTAATTTGGCAGGCGACTTTACTGGCCGGGAATCTGAATTTTGTTGGCAACTGATCTAATCTGAATTTTGCTGGCGACTTGGCCGGTGCAACAAGATGAACCGAGTTGGGGTCGGAACACACCGAAGACACTAAGAATGGTAGCGAAAATACGATGTTTATTTTTATAGACAATTTAAAGATATAAAAAAACTACCATACTCGTGCGCAAAAAAAAAAAAATCCAAATATTGGCCATTTAACATAAAGATGCGCACCGAAATAAAAAATATATAAATAATACAGTTTCTGACTGGTACGAATTGCAATTGAAGCGATAAATGAACCGATATTGAACAAAGAAATAAACAAGAAACAATGATTAATGACTCCAGCAATGTGTTTCCATTCAAATAATGATAAAATTATTCACATAGACAAACACATTTTCACACAAATAGCGATAAACGATGATGCCACTCAAATAGTGAAAAATAAGTTTTCACTCTGATAGTGATAAATGATATGTTTTCACTCAAATAGTGATAAATGATTTTGCAAATAAAATGATAACGATTCCCAAATAAATAATAATTGTTCAACAAAAATAACAAAGACCTCCGCACACAAGTAGCAAAGAAGACTTTCGCTCAAACGGCGATCGTGATGTTAACCCAACTAACAAAAAAGATGTTCGCTGTTATTGCGAAAATGACGTATTCCTGGTCTTGTAGCAATAATAGTGGTTTTTATGCTCGAGTGGTAACAATGGTATGTAACCCAAAGCTGGGAGATAATCTGTAGAGCAAAGATGACAAACACGTGCCATCTTCATTCAAACCATTGTCGAATGGTCAAGGAGCCACCACGAATGGCCCGCCCCTCCCAGCCTGCCCAAGGATCCCTTAGACCCAGCAGGCCCGTTCTTCACGGAGCTTTGGTTCCTCAACATGAGATAACCAGTCTCCCTCTGAACCAACGTCACCACCGACAGCAGCAAACTAGAGACATGTCAAGTCGCAAAGAACCACTACTCGCCATCCAAATCAGCACCACGGCTAAGAACACCCGTCCAACACATTTTTCCACAGCCGACAACACCAACAGCTCTAGAGCAGCCTATCGCACACATCAACCAACCAACCAATCATTGGCTCAAACACACACTTCTGTGAGACTGCTTTACACTGGCAAAGACAGTTTAAAACTTTGAGTTTTATGATAATAATAATAATAATAATAATAACAAAGAGGACTTTGTTTAGCGCCTAATCTGCAGAAGCTCTAAATGCTGTACAGCATTAGACAAACATATATAATGATGCGATTACAAAAAAACAAACACCATGAAATTAGAAAACAGAAAACATGCTGAAAATATATAAGGTACGGAAACATTATTAGGTCTTTAAGTCTCTTCTTGCAGTAGAAATAGGTGAGTTTTAAGAGCGCTCTTGAATGAGATCACTAAGTTCAGTGGGAAATTAGTTCCACGTTGCTGTGCCCTGGTATGCTAAAGAATGTTGTCCATATGACTTCATTTTCATAGTGGGAATAACGAGAATACGATTGTCAGAAGAGGATCGTAAATATCTTGCTGGTGTGTACACATGGGTGAGGTCGGATAGGTATGTTGGAATGGAGCCCGTCAGTGAAACGTAGCACAGAGAACAAATTTTGTGTTTAATTCTGGATCGAATGGAGAGCTAGTGTAGGGTACAGAGCAGGGGGGGGGGAGGTGTGCTCTGATCATGGTACTCTAAGACTGATCCGAGAAGCTGTGTTTTGAACTTTTTGAAGTTTCTGGAGTAGATGTGGAGACGAACCAGACAGAATTGAGTTACAATAGTCCAGTTTTGAAAGTACTGAGGAACACACAAGTATTTTAGTGGCATCAACTGAAAGTTAATTGCGAAAGGAACAGATGCGTCTCAGCTCAAGATATGCAGCCTTGCATATGTTCATGACTTGTTGGAGTAATGTGAGAGTACTGTCGAGAGTAACACCTAGGTTTCATGCTGAGTGAATTTAATGTTGGTGTTGCTGATATTTATTGTTTGAGGTAAAGGATGTGAATGAAAACGTCTTTGTGTTGTAATCAGAATGGCTTCAGTTTTATCATCATTCATCTGCAGCTTGTTACATGTTATCCACGATTTCACATCGGAAATGCACCTCTCTGCACCTTTGATGGTAGCATCAACTTCATTTGGGTGAATAGATTTGTATATTTGGGTGTCATCAGCGTACAATTGGTGAGACACTGAATGATAATATATGACACTTGAGAGCGGCTGCGCGTATAGAATGAAGAGAACATGTCCAAGAACAGACCCCTGTGGAACACCTCAGCATGGATCAACTGGGCTGGAGTGTATTCCATTTGCGGACACAGTTTGTATCCTGTTGACCAAGTAGGAGTTGAACCACAGTATCTCCAGTATATCCTGGAGATGGTGAAGTTATATATCGTGGTCTATTGTGTCAAATGCTGCAGACAAGTCAAGGAGGGTGAGGACTGTAATCGGACCGTTAGCCAAAGCAGAGAAAAGTTCATTAACTACTTTCACAAGAGTACTTTCAGAACTGTGACAAAGGCGATATGCAGACTGTACATTGCTAAAAAGACCGTTTTAATTCAGATTGTTGGGATAGAACAACTTTTTCTAAGATTTTCGACATGGATGGGAGATTAGAAACTGGGCGGTAGTTTATTAAATCGTTCTGGTCGAGTGTTGGTTTCTTCAGAAGAGGTTTTGCAATGGCAGTTTTGAAAAATGATGGGAATTCCCCAGATGAGAGAGAGGTGTAAATAACATCAGTTAGTGAGGGCAATATTGGATCTAAGCACTCAAGCAGCAGTGATGCCGGAATCGGATCAAGTTCATATTACTTTGGTGCACTCTTCATCACCATTGTACGTACTAAAGCCATAGAAACAGGTTCAAATGCTGCTAACGGTTGCCGCTGCAATTCTGTATCGCAACTGTATGGTGACGACGAGTCAATTGAAATTGTGTTGTCAAGCTTATCTCTAATGATTTGTACTTTGTCACGGAAGAAATTTCCAAACAGGACCGGAAGGTCGACTGGAGAGAAGGTAGATGGAAGTGGTGTATATTTGTTCCTTGACATTAGCTTGTTAATAATCTCGAATAGTTCTTTGCAGCTGACACTTTCCGTGATCTTAGTAATGTAGTGGGCTGATTTCGCTGCATGAACTATGTGACATTCTTCTTAGCGGCTTCATTGATTTGCTTGTGAATAGTGAATCTGGTGGAAAGCCAAAGCCTCTCAGCTTTACGGCGGTGTCTTTTAGCAGTCTGAAGCTTGTCCCTAACACTACTGTACCACGGATAACACTTTTTAATTGATACTCTGCACTTGGTTGCTGGGGCATGTTTTTCAACCAATGAACGCAGGCAGCTATCGAGTTGTTCTGCTGTAGGAGGTAACCAAGTTGCTAAGTTTGCTTGCATGTCATGCATTAGTTGGGTTATATTTATCATACGGCGGTTTCTCTTAGTAGCAAGTAAAGGTGGAGGGTTAAGGACTGATACGTCAAGGTGGCATATAATGCAGAGGTGATCTGATGCAAGTTCGTGGGACACCAGGGAGGACTGTAGAATATTATCATCCGGTCTATGAAGAATCCAGTCTAAAATGTGACCATGATTATGGGTTGGTTGACTAACTGACTGTTTGAGGTTGAAAACATGAATGGAATCTTGGAGTTTTTATGTGCATGGATTTCCAGGACAGTCAGAATGAAAGTTTAAATCTTTATCAGGTTGCCACCTATCGAATTTCCATACTCCAGGAGATTCGGAAACTGCGCCAAAAAGAGATTCGGTGAGTCTGTTTTTTTCTACTAGGAGGAGGGCGGTAGAGGCAGAAAGAATAGACTGACCTTTGTTCCAGTGTGAGTGTGGTTTGGGCTAGTTCAATCGATGTGTGGTAGAAATCGAAGGTTGTAGTGTAGTTAAGTCGGTTGATCACGGAGTTCTTTGCGATGACAGCAGTTCCACCACCACAAGAGTGGCGGGGAAACGACTTGATGGAGTAACCGGTGGGTGTTAGATCCGCGCACGTGGGCTCATCGCCTGATGTGTTTAGCCATGTTTCTGTCAGGAAAAAGACGTTGATATTCTGATCGTTGATAAAATTAACTATTTCTGTGCGCTTTTCAGGTGGTCCTACTGATTGGGCATTGAATAATACGATACGCAGTGGTATATCTTGGATAGTTGACACAAAGGTTGACGATTTAATAGGGATTTGAATTAAGTTACCTAATTTAACGGCCGAGTTTTTAAATTTCTGTGCCGGAAAGGGCGAAAGGGAGATAACTGGAATTCTTCCTGTTATACGCCGGCCAGCTTTGACACGTTTCTTCTTTCGCTTCAGTTTACATTTAAGTAATGACGAATGTAGTCCTAGGTCGTTTAGTCCAGTGCACAATGTAGTGTGGAGAACCAAGGAGTGGTCATTTAAAACAATTAATGAGGGTCCATCATAGCATCAACGAGTGGACTGGCAAGTATCACGTGATGGCGATTTGTTCCACAACAAAGGAAGTTGTAGCAGTGGAGCAAGATAGCTGTGAAAAAGGCTAATTGTTCTCGTTTCCAAAACAAGAAGATGAAGAAACACATTATAACAGAACAGCCAATGCATGATGAACACAATAACGTAGACGAAGACAGACAGCAAGCATATATATATCATGAAAAACGGCACAAAAATCCACAACAGCTGCTTCAAGCCAGGTAAGCGATAGAGGCCATCTTGAAAGATCAATCAAGCCAGTTAAGCGATAGCGGCCATCTTGAAAGATCATTGCAAGTAAGCAGGTACTATTTTTAATTGATACATGCTAAGTGAGAACATACGACAAGCGTTTATGACGTAAAATGGGCTTTTTATTACAAATTATTATAGATTTCAACGAACCATATATACATATCGAGAGTTTCTCACAGTCTGAGATTAAACCCATTTAATTGCAATTTATTTGGGACTTACGAATTTAATTCTTATTATTAATACTTACTGAAATCTTACATATCCATCATGAAGAAAACTGATGGCAAATTGTTGAAGTTTATTGGTCCTTTCTCTCGTACAAAATGCCGAATACAAATCCTGTTGGAGCCGTAAGTTGTGACGTGGAAATACGCCCTTTCTAATTTGCATCGCTTTATCTAAGTTTTTTGTCTGTCCGAGGCCGATGTGAACCTGTGCAAGGTAACCTTTGTCCATTTATCAACTATATAACATTTTATGGGGATCAAACTATATAAGCGACAGGGGCAAACAGGTTGAAGATTTCACTACTAGACACGATTTGTGTCTATATAACACCAAATCTCCGACGTACTTGCACCCAGGAACGGGTATATACACGTGTATCGACTTGTCAATTGGTTCTCCTTCGCTACTTTGAGATTATAATTGGAAGGTCGCTGATAACCTTCACAGCTGTGATCACTTTCCAGTCTCTCTTAGGAACACTAACGTTATAACTGATGATGCAATTCCACAGTGGAATTTAAAGAAAGCCGACTGGGCCAAGTTTGAAACACTTTGTACAGTTAGGCTTAACAGAAATACCGTCCTAAACGACAATAACCCTATTCGACAATTTACTTCCGTCTTAATTGAGATTGCAGAGGAATCCATTCCTAAGTCCTCACCGAACTGTAAAAGAACCCCAAAACCGTGGTTCACTAAAGAATGTAAAGAAGCCATTAGACAACGCCGAGAAGCACTGAAAAAATTCAATAATTGTCCAACGCCCGAAAATTTAACTAAGTACCGTATTGTTCGGGCCAGAGCTCGTCGCACGATTAAAGAAAGTAAACGAGCATCATGGAAAAAATACGTTTCAACTTTGAATTCTCGTTCCTCTATAAAGAAAGTTTGGGATACTATCCGCAAAATAAATGGGAACGGAAAACACAATTCTTTCCGACATCTGAAACTAAATAACAACAATTTCAATACCAAACATGAAATAGCTAATATACTTGCTGATAGTTTCTCTAAAAATTCCTCATCGTCTAATTATTCAGAATCTTTCCGAAGATTAAAAGCTCAAAAAGAGAAGACACGGCTGAAATTCACATCGAATAAATCAGAAAGTTATAACCAACCGTTTTCATTGTCGGAGCTTATGGAATCTTTGAATAAGGCCCATGATACATCCGCTGGGCCTGACGATATACGTTACCAGTTTTTGAAACACCTTCCAGAATCATCATTAACAGTTCTACTGGAAATCTTCAATGATTTATGGATTACTGGTAATGTACCAAAAATTAGGAAAGAAGCAACAGTAATACCAATCCTCAAACCAGGCAAAGATAGCGCAGATCCTACCAACTAACGACCCATATCACTGACTAGCTGCGTATGCAAAACAATGGAACGAATGATCAATTCTCGGCTTGTATATTATTTGGAAACCAACAATTTAATATCTCCTCTCCAAAGTGGCTTTCATTATGGTCGTAGTACCAATGATCATCTGCATAGACTGGAAACATTTATTCGCGAGGCTTTCATCAAGAAAGAACACTTAGTAGCGGTTTTATTTGACTTAGGAAAGGCCTATGACACGACATGGAAGTACGGAATACTAAATGACCTACACGATCTGGGTCTAAAAGGCCGTCTGCCCTCTTTCGTATCACATTTTCTCTCAGACAGGGAATTCAAGGTACGAGTGGGCTCCACCCTCTCTGATATGCACGATCAAGAGATGGGTGTGCCCGAGGGCAGAATTTTATCTGTGACGCTTTTCAACACAAGAATTAACAGCATCACCAAGTGTCTGGCTCCTGGTGTGGATTGCTCTTTATACGTTGATGACTTTCTAATATTTTATCGATCAAAGCTCAAGCATACAATTGAAAGACAACTTCAGCAAAATATCAACAAGATTCAGAATTGGGCCAATACTAACGGTTTCAAATTCTCGAAATTATAAACATTATTTGTGCATTTCTGTCAGTTACGAAGACATCATGATGAACCTAAAGTCATGCTGGACGGAACACCTATTCCAGTTTTTGAGGAAACACAGTTTTTAGGTATTATCTTCGACAGAAAACTGACTTTTATTCACACCTGAAGAATTTGAAAGCTAAATGCTTGAAATCTCTAGATTTACTTAAAGTAGTAGCGCACAATGTCTGGCGTGCTGATAGAAAAGTCATCCTCAGTTTATATAGAACGTTTATTCGCTCGAAACTAGACTATGATTGCGTTGTTTATGGTTCAGCTAGGAAGTCCTATTTGAAGACGCTTGACTCAATTCATCATCAAGGAATAAGACTCGCTCTGGGAGCATTTAAGACATCCCTGTGTGAAAGCCTTCTCGTTGAAGCGAACGAACCACCTTTATTACATCGTAGAGGAATGCTTTCCGCACAGTAACACCTCCCTGGCTACTTCACCAACCAAAAGTACTTTTTGGGTTACACGATGGAAAAAAATCGGAGACAAACTCTTCCATCTTCAACAACTCTTCCCATGAACTCCTCACCCAATTTGAAAATTATACAAGAATTTATACTGATGGATCAAAAGATGAGGAAAAGGCTGCTGCAGCCTTCGTTAGTGGAAAACACACAACAAAACTTCGCTTGCCAAATGGTACTTCAATTTTTTCAGCCGAAATCAGAGCAATAGACCTTGCTCTGGCCCCCTGCGGGTTCGGGGTTGTAGAATTGGCCCGACGTGCCTCGCTACGTATCGTAAGAGGCGACTAAGTAGAGGCAACCTGTTTGCCGTGGGTTGCGACCCGTGTCGGAGGAGGAAAGGATCCTGGTAGTTGAGCAGAGGCTTTCCGATGCAATACACTACTTTGGCCTCTACTTCTTCCAGACGGGTGGTCGGGATGGGCCCGGTCTCGACAAATCGGCTGGTCACGCCGAGCCCTAGGAGGTCTTTATTTACTCGCTCACTTTCTTTATCCTTCTCGTTGTATCTCTCTTAATACCACCGTTGCCCCTACATTCTATCCCTTTAACTTTCCCTTTTCCATGTCTTAGAAGACTTCCTAGAAGGCGGTGGCTCAACGGGTCAATTGGGAGGTAATTTTACCGACTGAGTATGTCTTATTGGATGAATCAGGAGGTGAATTTACCTACTGAGTATAACATCTGTGTATCCCTGGCACTTGAAAAGTGTCCCCTTGGTGGGCGGGGAGCACGGGTGTTGACTTTTAAATACACCAACATGGATATTTCCAAAAAAAATCAACTCAAGCGTACCAAAACTGGATCTGACTCAGATGACGAACCATGTGGTGTGGATTCGTTTCCACGCTTCATGGTTATACAGTCTAAAGATGCCACAAAACCGCTTAATGTACTCTCTCCGTTTGTGATCGAGAAAACAATTATGGGATTGATTGGTACACCAAAAGGTGTTAAAAAGTTAAAATCGGGCTGCCTACTTGTCGAGTGTGAGCGACGAGGTCAAACAGAAAACCTCAAGAAAATGAGAACATTTTTCGATATTCCAGTGACCTCGTTCGCCCACACAATACTCAATTCGTCCAAAGGCGTGATTCGCTGTCGTGACTTGGCTGGAGTCGGCGGCACGGATATCATTGAAGCGATGAAAAACGAAGGTGTCACTGCAGTCCGTAGAATACGTATTAAACGTAACAACAACCTGCAGGACGCCAACGCCATTATACTCACCTTCAACAAGCCAACAGTACCCAGAGTGGTCAAAGTTGGCTTTCTGCAAGTGAAGGTTGATGTGTACATCCCAAATCCACTTCGATGTTATAAGTGTCAGAAATATGGTCATCATGAAGACCGCTGCTCAAAAAGCCAAATATGTGGCCGATACGGAGATCATTCTCACCAGGAATTTGAGTGTAGAGCCACTCCGCATTGTGTCAACTGTGGAAAGGAACACCACGCCAATTCCAAGGATTGTGATACCTGGAAACAGGAGAAGGAAATACAGAGGGTTAAATACACATCCAACATTCCCTATCCAGAGGCCAGAAAGCTTGTACAGGCAAAAACATCTCTTCCTGGCCCATCCTTCTCCACTGTAGTGAAGAACAATCCCAAGGCAATGCAGGACGCTCAAACGCAGACAGATGCACCCGAGTCAACATCAAGCACTAACACCCCCCATTACCAAGCACAAAAAAAACAGCATCTACCCAAACAACATTCAATAATACTCAACCACCGAAATCACCAAAGAACAAAAACAGATCACAAGGAAATAGGCAGCAAAAGGGGTCAGAAGACCCCATCAAACTCTATAACAGGTTTGGGGACATTGAGAGTATGTATGCAGAAGATACTGCTCCATGTTCTCAAAGTAGCTCCAGACCTAACAAAAAAATCATCCCCGTACTTCCTCCGTAGAAATAACCATATAGATTCCCTCCGCGAAAAGTCTAACCTAGCTCCAAAATCTCCAATCTAAACTTATAATGAAGAACACGATCATACAATGGAATTGTCGAGGACTTAAAGCCACTTACAATGATATTCTCCTGCTTTTAAACGAATATGATCCTGCAATACTATGCCTTCAGGAAACCTTTTTAAAAGATACGGACATCACACTTTAAAAACTACTCCCTGTTTAACACCTACTTACAGAACGTTGACAGGGCCTCGGGAGGGGTTTGTATTGCTGTGAACAGTAGAGCCCCACATAGCCTCATCCCTTTAAACACAAATTTGCAAGCCATTGCTGTGAGTGTCACTCTACATCGAGTGATTACATTTTGTTCTATTTACATACCACCAAACACCAACTTATTACCAAACGAATTAGACACGCTTGTTGAACAACTTCCTGCACCATTTGTTTTACTCGGTGATTTTAATGCCCATAATATTTTATGGGGATCAAATTACATACGCGACATGGTCAAAAAGGTCGAAGATTTCATTACTGGACACGACTTGTGTCTTTTTAATACCAAATCTCCGACGTACTTGTACCCAGGAACTTGACAATTTGTTCTCCTTCACTACTTTTGGATTATAATTGGAAGGTCGCTGATGATCCTATTCGACAATTTCCATCCGTCTTAATTGAGATTGCAGAAGAATCTATTCCTAAGTCCTCGCCGAATTGTAAAAGAACCCAAAAACCGTGGTTCACTAAAGAATGTAAAGAAGCCATTAGACAACGCCGAGAAGCACTGAAAAAATTTAATAATCGTCCAAAACTTAACTCAGCACCGTATTTTTCGGGCCAAAGCTCGCTGCATAATTAAAGAAAGTAAACGAGCATCATGGAAAAATATTGTTTCAACTTTAAACTCTCGTTCCTCAATAAAGAAAGTTTGGGACACGATCCGCAAAATAAATGGAAAGGGAAAATACAATTCATTCCGACATGTGAAGATAAATAACAACAATTTCAATACCAAACATGAAATAGCTAATGTACTTGCTGATTCTTTCTCCAAAAAAATTCCTCATCGTCTAATTATTCAGAAGCCTTCCGAAGATTAAAAGTTCAAAAAGAAAAAACACGGTTGAAATTCACATCGAATAACTCGGAGAGTTATAACCAACCGTTTTCATTGTCGGAGCTTATGGAATCTTTGAATAAGGCCCATGATACATCCGCTGGGCCTGACGATATACATTACCAGTTTTTGAAACACCTTCCAGAACCATCCTTAACAGTTCTACAATTCTCGGCTTGTATGGTATTTGGAAACCAACAATTTAATATCTCCTTTCCAAAGTGGCTTTCGTTATGGTCGTAGTACCAATGATCATCTGGTTCGACTGGAAACATTTATTCGCGAGGCTTTCATCAAGAAAGAACACTTAGTAGCGGTTTTCTTTGATTTGGAAAAGGCCTATGACACAACGTGGAAGTACGAAATACTAAATGGCCTACACGATCTGGGTCTAAAAGGCCAACTGCCCTCGTTCATATCAAACTTCCTCTCAGACAGGGAATTCAAGGTACGAGTGGGCTCCACCCTCTCTGATATGCACGATCAAGAGATGGATATGCCCTAGGGCAGTATTTTATCCGTGACGCTTTTCAACATAAAAATTAATAGCATCACCAAGTGTCTGACTCCCGGTGTGGATTGCTCCCTATATGTTGATGACTTTTTAATATGTTACCGATCCAAGCAGATGCATACAATTGAAAGACAATTACAGCAAAATATCAACAAGATTCAAAATTGGGCCAATACTAACGGTTTCAAATTCTCGAAATCAAAAACTGTATGTATGCATTTCTGTCAGTTACGAAGACATCATGATGGAGCTAAACTCACGCTGGACGGAACACCTATTCCAGTTGTTGAGGAAGGAAAATTTTTAGGTATTATCTTCGACAGAAAACTGACTTTTATTCCACACCTGAAGAATTTGAAAGCTAAATGCTTGAAGTGTCTAGATTTACTTAAAGTAGTAGCGCACACTGACTGGGGTGCTGATAGGAAAGTCATACTCAGTTTATACAGAACATTTATTCGCTCGAAACTAGACTATGGTTCCGTTGTCTATGGTTCAGCTAGGAAGTCCTATTTGAAGATTCTTCACCCAATTCATCATCAGGGAATAAGACTCGCTCTGGGAGCATTTAAGACATCCCCGTGTGAAAGCCTACTCGCTGAAGCGAACGAACCCCCTTTATCACAACGTAGAGAAATGCTTTCCGCACAGTATGCTCTCAAATTAAGATCAAACCCTCTGAACCCTACTTTTTCGGCTGTTTTTGAACCCAAATATAAAACCTTTTATGACAATAAACCAAACGTCATACCTACATTTGGCATTAGAATATCACCATGCCTTGACAGTACCAAAATTGATCTTTCAAAAATTCTGAAAACGTCCGTCTCCAAAACACCTCCCTGCCTACTTCAACAACCAAAAGTACTTTTCACGTTACACGATGGAACAAATCGGAGACAAACCCTTCCATCTTCCACAACTCTTACCATGAACTCCTCACCCAATTTGAAAATTATACAAGAACATATACTGATGGATCAAAAGATGAGGAAAAGGCTGCTGCAGCCTTCGTTAGTGGAAAACACACAACAAAAGTTCGCTTGTCAAATGGTACATCAATTTTCTCAGCCGAAATCAGAGCAATAGACCTTGCATTGCAATATATTGAAAGCAAGCGTATTTTAAATAGCATCGTTTTCTCCGATTCATTATCAGTACTTCAGTCACTACATAATAGAAAACTGGAGAATCCATTATTAGCCAATATTCTCCTCAAACATACTGAGCTGAGTACTTCCCACAATATAGTATACTGTTGGTTACCCAGCCATATTGGAATTAAAGGTAATGACAAAGCAGACCGCGCTGCTAAAATGGCCCTATCACTGGAACCATCTGATTTTAAAACACCGTATACTGATTTTAAACGTAGTATCAAAGACTGTTTACGTCAGAAATGGCAGGCAGCATGGAATGATGCCGTGAATAACAAACTTCATGCCATCAAGCCAACCCTAGGAGAATGGACTCCTTCCTACAGAGCCGTCCGTAGGAAGGAGGTAGTCATTGCAAGAATTCGAATTGGTCATACTTATTTAACCCACTCCTACATACTAAAAGGAGAAGACCCACCAGAGTGCGTAGCTTGCAATGAACCATTCACCGTTAAGCACTTTATGTTGGAGTGTTTCGACCTCCAACCTACCCGTAATCATTATTACAATGTGCATGACATTAGGGAGCTCTTGGATACAGTTAGCGTTTCTTATATTATAGACTTCCTGAAGGAAGTAAATATTTATCATAAGCTATAGCTTGTATGCTATCACCTTGAACAGTTTTATGTGCTATATATACCGTCGGTAGATTTTAATTACCTTTCATCTGTTTTCGTTGTCATATATCATTTGCACTCTCCGTTGATCGGGAAACTTTATTTATTTATAACCGTTACCATTTTATCTTTTTACCTTCAACTGTTTGGTTTCGTATCGCTGGTCGATACGAAACCTTTAACCACTTTTAAATGATGAAAGATATAACCTTTTGTATGGCGCTAAATAGCCTCATAGTGCTGGTGCGCCGTAAAAATTCAACTAACCAACCAACCAACCAAGACCTTGCTCTGTCTTATATTGAAAACAAACGTATTTTGAACAACAGCATCTTCTCCGACTCACTATCATTACTTCAGTCACTACATAATAGAAAACTGGAGAACCCATTATTAGCCAATATTCTCCTCAAAAATACTAAGCTGAGTACCTCCTACAATATAGTATACTGTTGGTTACCCAGCGATACTGGCATTAAAGGTAATGACAAAGCAGACCGCGCTGCTAAAATCTCCCTCTCCTTTGAACCGTCTGATTTTAAAACACCTTATACTGATTTTAAACCTAGTATCAAAGAATCTTTACGTCAGAAATGGCAGGCATCATGGAATGATGCCGTGAATAACAAATTTCATGCCATCAAGCCAACCCTAGGAGAATGGACTCCTTCCTACAGAAACATCCGTAGGGAGGAGGTAGTCATTGCAAGAATTCGAATTGGGCATACGTATATAACCCACTCGCTCATATTAAAAGGAGAAGACCCACCAGAGTGCATTTCTTGTAATGAACCATTCACCGTTAAGCACTTTATGTTAGAGTGTTTCTACCTCCAACCTACGCGCGATCAGTATTACAATGTGCATGATATTAGGGAACTCTTTGATACAGTCAGCGTGGCTTGTATTATAGACTTCCTGAAGGAAGTAAACAGTTATTAAAAGCTATAGCTTTTATGCTATCACCTTGAGCAGTTTTACGTGATGTATATACCGTCCCTTAATTTTAATTGCCTTTCATCTGCCTCCATTAACATACACCATTTACATTCCTCGTTGATCGGGATTCTTTATTTATTTATTACCGTTACCATCTTTTCGTTTTACTTTCAGCTATTTGGTTTCGTATCGCTGGTTGATACGAAACCTTTTACCTCTTTTCAACCATCAAAGATATAACCTTTCGTATGGCGCTAAATAGCCTAACAATGCTGGTGCGCCGTAAATATATAATCAATCAATCAATCATTGTCCATTTATCCACTTATTACTGTGATTGGAACATGTATATCAATAGATTTCTTTTGTTGGCATTGTAATAGTCGAACCGATCAACTCGCACGCTGTGTCATGAAATCGATACTTGCCGGAAGTTGGTTTCATCAGCTGCTCCGACGCAAAAGTGTTGCAGTAAGGGCAGATAAATCACGTTTTCACATTCGTCTTTGGCAGTGATGAGACACGTGCTTCGACTTTGCACATTAGCAAATGCCATCATTTCATAAACTTTTATGGCATCAAGTTTATTGCCTGGGTTATGTTTCAGGCAGGCTTTTTTTCTTGATGCATACTTTTCCTTTTCCCCAGTTTGGAATATTTGGACTCCTATGCGGCTTCACTCTGCAGCACTCTTTTCAGCTTCAGGCTCGCATCTAATTTTCCCCATGTTAGCATTTCCACTAAAAGGGATTGCAGTTTTCTTTGCAATTTACCGTGGTAAAGTCCACATTTTCTAAAGTATTGATTATGTAGCTTTTTGAAGTGAAACAACCTTCAAAACAAGACATAAATATTGACAAGTATAAATAAATCAAAACCGTATAATTGGTGTTCCTTCCCCGCCCCCTCCCCCCCCCCAAAAAAAATTAAATGGTCGGTCGTTAAACGTGATCAAGTAAAATTATGTATTCAGATAGATCTAACCTGTTAACTATAATATCCAAAAAATATATACCTGTTAAGTGCACTCTATATCAGGGTTAAGTTTCTTTTTAAGGAAATAAATTCCAGCTCTGAAGTAAGTAAAACAGAATTGTCTTGCTTTGATTCATAACAAGAAACAAACGTCTTATCATATTATATTAGTTGAACAAAATAAATTATTTGTAGATAAAGAATTCCTCGACTTGAAAGAAAATTCCAAGCACCTCGACCCCCTGAAAATGGTCGGTCCCTTGTACACGTTTACATTTGTATGGCAAAATATGAACGACTAACGAGTTCGTCTGTCTTCTTTAGCGATAGGGGCCATCCATTTATTACAGACCGAAAAAAATCAGCAATTTTCGCCCCTCTCCCCCTTATCGTATGGTCTGCTTTTTTCTACCCGCTTCCCCCGCATGTATGTACGCTTTTATTTTAATACCCCCTCCACGATCGCCATATTTGCATGGGCGAGTCGGCTTTCAAGCAGCAGATGTGGTCGTTCACCATCTTTGATAATCAAAATAATTCCAAAACTTTTGCCGTATCTCTTTGAACAAATGTGTACAAAGATTTTTTTCGTTTTTATTTGTTCAGTTATTTTAAAGAAATACTATAACTAGACATTGCAAATATATTGGATGCAGACGGCAGTTTTAACTGCAGATGATTGTACTGGAAACCGGCAAAAGATAGTGATCAGTCTGTATGCTGGTTCACATCAAGAGTTTCCGTTTGCTTTGAAATGCTAGTAGTTAATGGGGACAATGGGACTTGCCATTGACAATAGGTGAAAAGGAATATAGGGACAAGGGGAATTTGACATGGGTGACGTGCTTTTTGCCACTTTTTCACTGGAAATACCGTAGGCTGTGACAGCTGATTTAAATGGCTTTTGCTTAAAAACACTATTTAAGAATTTTTACACATGCTTTTCTTAGCATAAATCTTCCCAAGTTAGATGCAGTTATTCTGTTTTCTCTCTCCTTGTGCCTTAACCTTTTGAATGGCACTAAGTAGCCTAACAGTGCTGATGCGCCATAAAAATACAATCAATCAATCTCTCCTTGTACCACTGGTCACAAAGATTCTGGTCCCTTGCGTTCCTTTATATCGATATGCCTTCTTCCTCCGACAAAGCCAGACTGGACCACTTGTTAGTGTTTTCCAGCTCGGAAGAAGGTATCTTTAATATGTTTTCTTTTGGAAAGTCAAGATCTCCGCAGTCTGTCTGCTTTTGTTATGGAACTTCTACAGATTGTATTAATGGGATCTGAAGTGGACAGTTGAATAATCGGCATAACTGACTAAGCAAAATGAAATTTTAGGTTGTACAAATTTTCGTATACATTGAAAAACATCTGAATATGTATAATTTCTACTTTCAGGGGTATCACCATTGGATTTCTGCGCTTTGGCTGCGGAGAACAGAGCATTGACAGAGAAACTTGGTCAGCAAGTACTTATTAATGAAGAACTGAGGCGCGAATGTACCAGAGTGGAGAAAAAACAAGAGAAAATTATCTAAGGGAGCTAACGTTGAATAAATGTACAATAGCAACAGTGAGGGATAGCCATGTGAAAGATAGCTTTAAATACTATGCCGGCTTTATTTATAAACATTTTCAAGTTCCTTGTGCCAGATGAATTTGAAACGCCTCTTAGCTTTCCAAACACTATAGCCAGCATTCAGAACATGCTTTTGGAAGATCAGCAGTTGCTGACACTAAGTTACGCTTGAATTTTGACTTCAAACATTTAGCCAGTTTGTTCCACGTGTCACAACAGGATCTTGGTGCAGGTTTCCGAGCATGGATCAACTACATGTTTTACAGGTTTGGTTCGGTTTCCATCTGGCCTGACAGAAGTGTTGTTGCAACAAATGCCAGTGAAATTCAAGTAGAACTTTTCAAGAGCCTTTGTAATTTTGGATGGTACTGAACTCAAAGTGGAAAGGCTTAGTGCCCAGAGAAGTCAGAGTCACTGTTATTCTGACTACAAGTCAGCCACAACTCTTAAAGACCTAATTCGAATTGATCCAAGAGGATCTTTCATTTATATATATATA
>JAECUM010014935.1:0-34486 GCA_016617855.1 Megalonaias nervosa | reverse complement strand
AACTAACATCAACATAGCACCTGAGAATAGATACTCATCCCTGCTGTATCTGCCAGTGTTCTTTTACACAAGAAATGCAGGAGACTTTGGTACTGACCAAAAGCTTCTTTGACCAACCTCAATGCTGCACGAAGCATTAATGATTTCTTTACACATATACAATACACATTTATTTTCTTACGTCTTTGGTTACAATTTATTATCCATAGCTTGCATAGAGTAACTCGCTGCATCTCGTTGCGTCCGGGACTCCTCACTGGTTATCCTGGCCATTCCAGAAATACTTAATATATCTTATGCATTGCTAAAATAACTTTTAATTTAGTTTATTTCGATGTTAGATTGATTGGAGTACATTGGGTTATAGAGTGTACAGCTTGTCCTTACTTCAGATGTATCCTATGAAAAAAAAAAACAACAACTGCTAACTCTGCTTGGTCATTTTCACTTCCTCGATATCAGAGGTTTACTGTAAATGAAAAGAGCTGAAAACGTTTTTATTGCTTGTTATATATTTGACGCTTCATCTTGTCCACTTTCATAGCAGGTACTGTCTAGTGTCACGGAATTGTATAAATCCCTCTATTTATTAAAAGCATGTACTCTGGTTTCGTTTTTTTGTGTACATCGATACCCGAGGGTGATTTTTGTATATTTTGCAATATTTCGAAATAGTGACTTCGGTTCATTCCTGCCGCACGTGTGAAGTGCTCTCGATGGGAAAAATCGATTTACATCTAACACGGCTACATTGTATGTATATAAATGCCTCAGCGTAAAGTGATATCTCCACATTAAGGAACGTTTTGTCAATAAGCAGCCTACTTAGGGACAATTCGGAACGTCTTATCAGTATTCATTTGGATACTTTGGATAACATTCGTAAAGAACTCACAGGTTTACATTAGTTATATAATATATTTACTAGTATTGTATATTTGAACGTTATTTACATTGTGCAAAAAATTTAAATTTGTTATCTAAGGCATTATTATATTTGGAAAATAGTGGGCAGTTCTTCAACTCAAAAGGAAGCATCCAAAACTAGCCTTAAACAAGGAGGGAAATTGAGAAACTATTTCCCAACACAAATTCAGCACAATGAACAAGGAAGATTGTTAGTGGCATATAGAGCACAAAGATGCCAAGTGTTAGATCTGACTTGCTTCCAAGAGACGGAGAGGCCAAGATCAGCAGAGATACTGCAGTATTTAGTTTCAAGGGGAACTAAATCGGAAAACATACAGGGCCTGCAAAATGGAGGGAGGGGCTTATACTTCCTGTTTGCTAAAGGGGATACGCCCTTGTACAAGAACAGACAATGGAAATAAAAGGAAAACAAGTGAGAATTTACTCTCCAACACCTCTAATAAAACATATAGGAGAAAAAAAAAACTGTAGAAATACACTGTACTGGATTACCACTGGAAATACCACTGAACGAATTAACTGCCAAAATAGAGAAGAAATTTGCAGTCAAAACCATAAGAACCCAAATGGCAACATTCTGGGGCTTTCCAACAATAAACACGGGAGTGAGGATAATCACTCGGAGACGGATGCGATGAAAATTCCACCATTGATTTATGTGCTGGGTTTTCACATCAGGACATGGCACAGAGGATGACAACACCATAGAATATGCCACAAATGTGGGAACGTTGGGCATTTGCCAAGAGAATGCCCAAATCTGATGAACCAAGGCCAAGAGACAAATACGCCTAACTATTATGCTTCAGCAACAAAAAGGAATACATCAGAAGACAAATTCCAAAGTAATGAGTGAAATCTCTGACCTTAATGAAGAGATCTCGCAAGAGACACCAGAAAAATTCTAACCTGAACAAGGTGTATATCAAAAATATCTGACGATCAAAACATAAGTACAGAAAGTAACGCAAAACATACTGAAAAAATGGGAAGATGCTAGCAAAGCGAGTTCGGCAGAAAAGAAAAGAGAAAAAGCCAGAAACAGAGACAAAAGGAAGAGAAAGAAATTAAATTAGTGGAGAAAGATACGGCACCATACTTTGTTCTAGAAGAACCGAATTTTGATGAAGAAAAACGGACGAAACTACAGAGAATCAAACCTCACTGACCATAGAAGAAACCTTGAACTTAACAACAGTTCAAGCAAATGAAGAAAAAGAAGAAACCATGGACTTTGAGACGTCAAACCCCTCTTCCTCACTTAAAAGGAAAAGATCTGCCTCCACACCTAGAGAATATACCCCAAGGGAATCAGAAAATACAACAAGGTAATCAGAAACAGAAACTGAGCCAACATAAATGATAAAGGACATAAAAGTGGAAGACGAAAAACAAGCACATCTTCCCCAACGAGGGAAAACCAGAAAAATGTTATCAGTATCGAAGAATATAGAGCAAGAACTGCCCACTAAAAATGACTATTTTAAATTAATCAAATAGATTGAAAACTATAAGCTAATTTATGTTTTGACCTTAAACTTTTAAACATATAACACGTTAAGATGGAGTGATTAAACCTTCGAATCTTAACTGTTAATATAAATGGAATTACAAATAGAATAGATAAAATAAAAAAATGTGGCAACAAATGATATAATTTTAATACAAGACACTCATGTGATGTCTGAACAATTAATAAAAGAACTAGAAGAAACGCTTGATGTAGTAGTTCTAAAAAGTAACCACCCAACCAAATCGAAATCAGGGGTGGCTACATATATCAGGCAATCAGCCAAAGGATTAAACTTTGAAGCTCCAAATATCCCAAGCGTATTACAAGGAAGATTACTACAAATAAAACTAAATAACTACAATATTTTTAATATCTATGTACCAAGTGGAACTTTTATTCAAAAGTTGATTTTATAAAACAATGTAAACCACTATATTCAAGGCTTCATAGGTAATTCATTTATAATCAGTGGTGATTTCAATTGGATATCTTCAGATTTGGATAAAAGTGATAAACTTGCAAAAAATGAAGAGTTAAACAAATGGATAAATAGTTTTTAAAGAAACAAATAATTTAGAAGATAGGTATAGATTGTTAAATGGAAATAAAAAAGAATATACATTTACATATAGAGGAAATAAAGGAAGTAGATTACATACATTTTACATATCTGAAAACCATATAAACGAAGCCAAAGCTTGCACCATAATTGATTATCAAATTGCAGACCATAAAGCCGTAGAACTGGTAATGAAAATAAGAAATAAATGCAAATGGGGACAAGGATTATGGAAGATGAATAATACTCACCTGATGAACACCGAATATGTGAAAACTGTGCATGCTCACCTCGAGAAATGTAATAACAACAATGGAAATATACTACAAGAATGGGAACAACTGAAACAAGAAATAAAAAGAATTACAAATTACTATAGTAGAATAAAGAAATTGCAGAATGATCGGATAAAAAATAAATACATTGAAAGTCAAAGTAAAAATAATTAAAATACTGTAAATGAGGAAACCTTTAGACAATGGAGCAATATTGAAAAATAAAAAGCACAAGGCATAAAACTAAGGGCAGGGAAATTTGAAAATTTACATAAAAAAGGGAAGGGTCTATATAAAACAAATGGAAATAAAAAACGGGGAAAATAGGAAAATTGAATCTATGAGAGTTAATAATATAAGTACAAATAAAACAAAAATACAAGAAATTAAAAATTACTATGATAAAATATATAAATCTCAACATATTGAAGGGGAAAATATAGATAAATACCTACAACAAACTAAATATATTCAAATATCATCTAAAGAAAAAGAAAAGTGTGAACGTTTTATTACAGGTAGTGAAATAATAAATGCTAAAAAAAAAGTTTAAAAAAGGGAAAATCACCAGGAGCAGATGGAATTACATCTGACTTCTATATTAAATTCCAAAATAAACTAGTAGATAGTCTGGAACTATTATTTAACAATATTTTACTAAAGGGGGAAATGCCAAAGCGTTTAAGAGAGGGGGTTATTACTTTAATATACAAGGGGAAGGGAGAAAGAGAAGATATAAAAAAAAAACTGGAGACCAATTACACTGTTAAATACGGAGTACAAAATTCTGAGTAAAATAATAACAAGTAGAATAAGAGGGAGTATAAATAAAATAATTAATATAAGTCAAAGCTGTGGAGGGAAGGGAATAAAGAATTCAAATAATACTTTGTTAATTACCTCTATAATATAATTTTTAAAAAGTAAAGGACAGAAAGGAGTCATGTTCTTGTTAGATCAGGAAAACCTTTTGATCGAATAGAACATGACTTTATTTTTAAAACTTTGAAGAAATGTGGATATGGGCCCAATCTAATAAATTTAATAAAAGCGATGTACAATAACATATTTTCATGAGTAACAGTGAATGGGGCTTTAACGGAAACAAATTGGAATACAACGCTCAGTAAGGCAGGGATGCCCCCTATCTATGCTGCTATATGTAATAGCTTTAGAATCATTGAACATAAATATTAACAGTAATACTAATATTCAAGGAATACAAATACCAAATCTGAACTATGAATTCAAAACTATATTTCATGCAGATGACTGCACATGCCTAACCAGAGATGAATACTCATATAAGCATCTACAGGACGAATTCACAAAATTTGGCAGTCTCGGCCTCAGCTATAAATCACGATAAAACGGAAATTTTACTAATAGGCAACTGGAGAGGAAACCACCCTGGGCTTCCCCCAAATCTGATTAAAGAGCATGTAAAAGCATTAGGGATTATTTTTGGGACGAATTCTACTCACAAAAACTACTATGAGTTAGTAAAAAAGATTGATTCACAGATTGAAACTTGGAAATATACAAGATTAAACCTCATAGACCTCATAGACCGAATACAGGTGGCTAAAACCTATGTATACAGCCAATTGAATTATGTAATAAACTCTGTTCACTTACCTGAAGCAATGATAGGAACGATTGAAAGAAAAATATTGAGCTATATTTGGAATAATACCATACATTATCTTAAGAAAAAACATATATGCAGACCTAAAGATAGAGGGGGATTAGCCCTGCCAAACCTGAGCATAAAACAAAAATCATTAATTTTAAATAGATTTAAACAATTAGGCAATAATCCAAAATATTTGTGGGAAGCTATACATATTTATAATTTCGGATATTTATGTAGATTTAATAATGAAATATACAAAAATAATAAATTGAGTAAACTCTTAGAACCACCAGGAACATATAGGAGAATAAAAGATACACTATACATATAAAGAGATAACCAAAAACATTGGGATTTGAACAATGATACTTATGTTACTTTATTAAACGCAACATTAAATGATAAACAAGAAATAGAATTCAAACACCCTTAGCTAGACTGGACGACTATATGGAAAAACTGGGCAGGTATAGGATCGGCTGCGATACAAAGTAGGTTGTTCCTGTACCTGCACGACAAATGGTTAACAGGAGAGTTAGCCTTTAAAAGGCACTTAACATATCTAAGTGTAGGTTATGCGGAAAATGTATTGATTCAAAAACCCACATGATACTATTTTGTACCAAGACTAAACAGGAAAGACAGATACTAAGAAATACAATTATAAATTTAAATGATAAACAACTTTTATATACTGATAAAATTAATGATAAAGTAATTTATAAAGAATTAACTGACTATATAAACAAAACAATGAAGATAAGAAGAGATTTAGATAATTGATTTGAATTTAAGTCTTTGTATATAATAGTATATCTGTGGGATCTTTACACTTTATGCAACCAACAAAACAAACAAACATTGAAAAGGCTGCCCAGGGAATTCAAAGGTGCGAGGCCAAAGCTACGGGACTCACGTGTGGTAGTACGACCCGCACCGAATCGCCAAAGGGATCCGAACAAGAACATTAAGAAAACAGAAACACTTGCACGCAAACATAACACATCGTATCCATTACATTCTATATTCTCTTAACTATCTTTTCCAAATCCAGCATACACTAAAATATAAAGATTCTACAAGACCAAGAAATAAGGTTAAGACAAATGTGTCTAACTGAATTTCTCGAGTTCAACTGAATCTGGAATAAATTAAATAACAACTATAAAGATTTGACTATATGCCAGTCCAAACATTAACACAATATAGCATACATACATAACAGCAAACACGTATAGCACACATGGACAATACTGATCACCGGCAACGATCACTTACAATAAATAAACTCCAAGACCAGCCCGGGTTGAGGAGTATTTTACAACAGAATAGGAAAAATGGCGTATAAACCCTAAAACAAAAATTCATAAAAACGAAATTCTATACAATTAATACAAACAGCACACACATATTAATGAAACAGAAAAAATTTTTTAAAAAACCCTTTAAATTTTGGAACTAGGGGTCTCCTCTATGATGACAAGTCTGAGAGGGACCACACCAATAAAACTTAGGAACTTGCACATCTTCAGCTGCAGAGGTATGTAATTTATTAATTTCTTATGTATATTATTTATTTTGTATATTGTAAGTTACAGCTATTGCACCACCACGTTTATTTTTGTACATTTTCTATGTCGCTTTGGCTTGCGTTGTATAACGGAAATATTTTCTATAGTTATTTGTGACTTAGCAAGAGATTTATATTCGAAATATAAAGTTGCATTTTCTTAAGAAACGCTTAGTACCATGGGAATCTTATCGGACACAGGTTCACTTCTGAACTCGTTTATTGTTTTGTAATGCTGTACCGATAATGTAATTTGTATAACTTACTGTAAATAACGTCATTACATTTTATTTTATATGCCGTGTCATGAGTAGTACACGGTGTTAGATGTATTTTCAGCTGACCAGAGTGACCCATGTTGATCGTGGTCGACGTGGTACCAGCTAAAGAGCTAACCATAGAAGTTGCCCATAACAGCTGTAGAGTTGAGTGAACAGTGTTGCCGGTCGAGTAATAACCGATTGGGCGTTGCAGACCGGATTGGTGGGCGCTGATCGCTTGATTGAGCAAGGAATTGAATGGTGGTCGGTGACTCCCTATAATGATACTTGCTTGATTGACCTGTGTGACTGGTCGCCATGTGTGATATTGACGGGAGTGTCTTGTGTTACTCCATACATGTAGTTTTTTAGCCGTGGGCTAATTTGGTTTTTTTTCTTGTTATACCCATTGTTCTGGAAGTATACAGATATTTTTTTTGTACGATATCTGTCCAATAAGTTCATCATTTTACTATTTCAGTAAAAACAAATCTGATATTTCACTAGTTGAGTGAATACATCATTTTTGCTATTGAATGAAAACACCAATTATTTTCATCGTGTGAAATTACTGCGAATTGTTCACCTTTGTCCTTGTACTGTGTAAGATCATTCATTTGTATTTATATTTGTTGCATTTTTAGGTTCGTGCGGATTATGTTAATTTGTCCAATATTCGGATCTTATACACGCAGGTATTATCAATATTCTTTCTCATTCAAATCATACATCAATAAACATTGCATTTGTATCACCATCAAGTGTTCTGTTGTAAATCCGAAATCTCAACTCGATTTCTTGTTACATCTAGTCTGGCAAGATTTATTTTTTTATTGTAATAACTGCTCCGTATACTGTAATTTAGACTAATTCAGGCTGATTTTTGAGCATCTGAGTAGCCATATGTTTAGGTGTATACGTAAATGATGAACAATAGCCAAAGAAAGTTCAGCCACAGGACATGGAAGTAACATAGACGTATGCCAAAATTCTCTCCATTGTACAGGTAGGAAATGCAAAGTACTTCACTTTACATCTGTCACTCTCTAAGAAAGTATGGATTTTCATTTATGTGAGATGCTTTTAAAAAATCTGGCCTCCAGTTCCCCGGTCAGCTAAGTCAGAAATTAACTATATTATAGCACTGATTGTTATGGCAGTAACATATTGATCCTCTATTATTGTTATGGTAGTAAGACATAAATCCCCCATCATCATTATGGCAATAAGACGCACATGCCCACATTGTTATGGCAGTAAGACATGGATTCCCCATAATTTATATGGCAGTAAGACAAGAATAATTCCGTCCTTTTTATGGCATTAAGACAAGAAATCCCTCTTCATTGTTATGGCAGTAAGACGCACATTCCCCCATCATTATCATGGCACTAAGACACGGATTCCTAAATCATTGTTATGGCTGTAAGACATGGATTCCCCCATAATACATACCATGTTGACATATTATATTGTAGGACTGCCATCATATAGTGTGCCAGCAGATCTTGATTCACTCCATTGTTTTACATTGATGAATTTGAAAGATCGATGTAGACACTAATAATAGTAATGCCTGTACATCAATGATGTTCAGGTTTATGTTGGCTTCAAATTCCTTGTTATAGTTTCAAAGCACAGGTCTGTATTGGATATGTTTATGGAAATTCATTCATTTCAATTGTGTTTTCCTTTGGCAGCAAATTTAAAACATTAAGTGCTGTTTCAAAATTTAGGGATGGGCATATGTGTGATTGACTCTATGGTAGAAATACAATCTGCATCTGTTTGTTTTACTGGGAAGCGTAAACATAAAAAATTAACACATGGCAAAGAATGAGAAATATTTTCAGATGTAAATTCCGTTTTAGAAAATTCTTGGTAACAATATCAATTTGTAAGCCTTTGCTGTGCATGTCATTGAATAGATTTACCATTTATCTATCTGGCTATGGAAATGTATACATCAGTTGTTGCTATTTCCATCAGCAGTTTAGAAGAGGAGCAAGGACAGTTTTATAGTCTGTTTTAGAAAAGTCATGGTAACAATGTCTCTAAAGGCAACTAATGTTATGTATTATATAGACTAAGCTCATGAAAAAATCAAGTTTAGTTGAATCTCAACATTATATAAATATGATTATCTTAAATATCAGGAAATACAAATTAAGACTTCATATCATATGGTTTATCTCCATTGTTATATTCATCTGCCTCCCTTTTCAATAAAGGCGATAAATTTACACTCAAACTGTTTGTACATTCGTGAAATCGCCATTTTTGTAATTAACTTGGATAAATTATAAATGAACTCAAGTGGCAAAAATGACCACCTGTTTTATATTTTGGTCTTTTTTACCGTGAAATATTATTTTAGGTACGGTCTACTAATTTCTTTAATGTAGTAGTTTGATAAGTTTATTTGGAAGACACAAGGTAACACTCTTCCTCGTAATTGTGCAAAATTATTTGTATCTATTCAGAAAGTATTGGTAGATGTATTATCCGATAGCAATAGGTAAATGGCGGGGTGTCCAAGTGTAAATTTATTATTGATATTTATTCAACCGCCAACACATTTTTCTTGTGTGTGTGTGTGTGTGTGTGTGTGTGTGTGTGTGACAGACAGGCGGATTGGTTTAACAAATTTCCAATACAAATTACGAGTGTACACTTTAGGATAATGGATCTTCAATACATTTGTATGTTTTAAACAAAGAAATATGTTTATAATGTACTTTGTTAACCGAAGACATGTATGCTTATGTTTTGTCTTTGAAAATAGAAGTAACAATATTAATAATAGAAAGAAGAATTATACTGATGATGAAGATTACGACGATGATAATAAGAGCAGTAGTTTTGTGCAATATTATGGTTTACAGAAATATATTATTTAATAACCCATTCGCATGAATAGGATTGCACACTCATGTAAATTTAGTCATATGAGTGGATTTAAACATCTATTTAAATTTTCATGGAGTATAAATGTTGGCAGGTCAACTGATGCATGGCGAGTAAATTTAGTCATGTCTACAAATTTACACACTAACCTCAAGTTGCATTCGTGTAAATTTATTAACTTCAAATAAAATACACACCTATATAAATTTGCATGAGGTGTAAAATTTAGTCCCGTCAATGGATTTACACACCTAAATTTACATGGCGGGTACATTTGCGCCAACTCCTGAGGAAGTGCAAAAGTAAATTGGGACAGGTGACAATGTGGACCTTATGCAAATTTCAGCACGTATATACATAGCATAATATACAGTGTTCTGTACTTTTAGATGAATTCTTTATAAAGTTTGGTTGCTTCTGCTTGACCTTGGAAAACGTAGTCATCTGCCATTTTATCGGTTCTAAACCAAGTGTAGCGATACTCGCCCCGGGATTGGCTGCTTATATATATCGTTGGGAAAAGTACATCGTTCCTAATTTCTCTGCTTTATACGTCCAGATGAAGTACTGAAAGTTCCGTTGAAAACAAATCTTCCAATATAACTAATACTAAACACTTTTGATGGCTCATGTGTTGGACTACTGTGGTCCTTGTTCGAGGAGGAAACCATACAAGATCACCGACCTTTGATGGGATACCACTTGACCTTCTTGCATGCTGGAACAAATACAGAAGACAGGGACTGCAGAAGTGTGAAGCATGTGTGCAACCATTCTGCTATCCAGGTCATCTTAATATCGAACGTTACTTTGTTATATGATTGATAAATAGGCACTCCACCCACGAAACAGTATTAACTTCTACTATTTCGAAACAGATTTACTTCTATAATTTTCCAAATCTTTTCTTTTCTACTCTCTCTCTCTCTCTCTCTCTCTCTCTCTCTCTCTCTCTGTGTTCATCTGATATTTATTTTATCGGGCAATTCTATATAGGTTCATTCGAAATATTGGTGTTTTTTTTTCTAAATCATGTCTTTGTCTTAGTCTTTATTTTCTTTCTCATTTGCTCTGTTTCATTACATTTAGTCAGCATTTTTTAACATTAGGGTTGTATACTGATGTTGTAAAAGTTAAAATATTTCTCCTCAAAACACATCGATTGGTATCTATGACGATGGTTTACATGGAATGTAGTGTCGTGTCAGGATATAACGGGTTGATTTTGTCAAGCGCTTTCATGACAAGTAGTCTCAAATGTAAGTATATTGTCCAATTATTGCCAATGTCATTTCAGACTTTCCTCCATTGTAGCATACCAAGGTCTGTACTATGTACCAAAAACGGGTCGTCCAGTTCCTTTCATTAGTTTTTCTCAAAGGTATTCCTTCTTTTCAAATGCCTTACGCACATTCTTGTTGACAACGATCAGCGCTTGAAGTGAGTATAATTAGGTTTCAAATATCGTTCTAATGTTTGCGCACCGTAATTATCATCTGAATGTAATCAACTCAGCAGGGGACAAGATAAATCGTGGTTTCGCTTTTTTTTTTTCTTAATTTGAATAATTTGATGTTGGCATCTCATTTGTTAAGGAGAAAGCTATGGTAAAGTAATAACTGATTGGTTGGATTGTCGTATAGATGGCTCAATGTGCATAACAAAGGTTAGGGAGAGTCATCAGCCCACTTCTTAGTTGAAACACAAACTTGACCAATGTCTTTTCAATAGCAAGCAACACACCACAGTCTCATCATAAGTCACAATCATGCGGAATACTTCGGATTGCCTGACGTTGGTTTTAAGTGTCAGAGAACCGGGAAACAATCGATCGAAGAAGTCGGATTCGCTCAGACAATGAAAAAACACAAATGCAGAGTCAAATGGCGGTTAGAGGGTGTCCGGACCACCTCCGCGTAAAAAAAAAAGTACACTTACTGGTATTACGAACACTATCAAAACATAAACACATAGACTTTTGCTTTGGCGCCCTTAATATTAAACTTAGGGCCCAATTGAAATTGTTGGAACTCACCCCAAGCACTTGAACTGTTCCAGCCTATAGATGAGCTAAATAGCTGCTACTTAAGTTTCTTTATCGATTCTACAAAACTTAAAGGAAAATTATCAGTCAAACCTTGCCTTGAATCGAAAAGACATGAATGAGCCCAATTAAGCTTTTGCCCGATTTTTTTTCTTACTATATGTGATCATGTTTGATAAAGAACTATTTTCTTCCATTTAGAATGCTGTTTTTGTTTGCTTCAGTCTTTGAAATATAACCAAAGCGGTCAGTCTCTTATGAACTAATTTTTGTTTACCTTCCCATTTTATTTTCCAGCTGGACCAAGAGAACAAAAGTAACGAGAAAAATCGTACAAAACCTGTTTTCGTCTCAATAATCTCACCTTAGTCACCCAAGTTTTGGTACGAAAACAACTTTTATACTCTTAGGTTTGCTTCTTCCAAATGAAATTTTTTACTCAGCAAACTAATCCATCGATCTACACATGCACACACCTATAGGTCAGTACATGTATCCTTCTATTCATCCATGCTTTGCGGAGTGTAAACCAAACGAATATAAATAGACATAAAGCAATATTCAATAAACGAAAAACCAAACTCTTTATTGCACCCTTCTGAGCTGAATAACTTTAGCAAATAATTACGTCGTATATACAATATGACGATATTTGAGACCCATCACAACAACACAATGTTCACTTCGCTTGAAAGGAATGAATAAATTTGATCTGAATAAAAAGCACTGGTGTAGCAGCTTGAAGTTAATATTTAAGACCATAATATGTTTGAATTAGAAAAGTATATATTCGATTTATAGCTTTAAATGGATAACAGAGGTAATATTGGAAATATCGATATTGAATGGACTCGAAGAAAACAACCCATACTTTCCTCTAACAGCAGAGTAATTAGATTTGAACGTAAGACCCAGATAACACAAATGTTTTCCGAAAATAGCCATTATTGATTTCTAGCGTTCTAAACCTATGTTCAAATAGAAAGAAAGAAAGTAAAGACTAAACGAGAAAGGTATAAAAACTGATAGAGAACAAATCTCTCTCTCTTTCTCTCTCTATCTTATATTTTGATTACATGGAATTGTTTTATAGGTAAAATCATAGGTAAGCTGAGAGAGAGAGAGAGAGAGAGAGAGAGAGAGAGAGAGAGAGAGAGAGAGAGAGAGAGAATGGACTTTAAAAGAAAACATGGGAGGAAAAATAATAAAAACCTATGTATTTGGGGAAGGATAAAATCAACCCTGTTTTATGTAAGGAAGATAGTTGTATCAACTATATTGTAAAGTTACTGTTTATATAAAGATGACCCGGATGGTTCTGTGGTAACACGATTACTTGGCTACTCTGCCATCCCGGTTCCTTTAGCCGGTTCGATCATGTGCAAGGGTAAATTGATCTCAAACTTACGGTTGGTGGTTTCTTCTTCTTCTAAGTCTTCAAAATTGCTTAGTATAAGTTATGACAATACAACACATATAAATACACAGAGTTTAAAGTTGAAATATATCTATATGATTTATGATTTGGTGGCGATGATTGTGCTTCACTTTCTCTCGAAAAAATAGTTGGTCGGATACATATTTAGGCTTACAGGGATTTGCATTTGCATATAAATAATGCTAACAGAACAATGGAGCCATTTACAAATAGACATCATCCAAACTGAGTAACAATGTAAAGGATAATATACATTATATAATGTCAGGGCCAAAAGTTGCACAAAAGTTACATGCAATACACACATCTGTATGTTTTAATATGGCATATACATACTGATATTTATTGACTCTGCACATGTACAATGTGTCAGTTCGGTTTTGAATTGCATTGATGTACGTAATTTCATAAATATGTGAACATGACGAAACTGACATAATTATGTAAGTAAACGTAAATATGACGATGTACAAGCGTATGTTTACTGGAGCGTGCGATGTGGGAAATAATTCATTAAATCAGCCACTGTTACGTACTGGCAATTTCCTCTTTTTATCTTAAACTAATTAAAGATTCTAATTTGTTTCCCACAATATTTGCTTTTCTGTCATTCAGGTGAGAGAGCAATATAAAATTAATTGTATGCATACGATGGCGACGACGACGAAAAGGAAGACGAATCAACGGTGAATAATATGAGGACCACGAACACTAGTCTATTCAGCCAGCATGTATTTATCGGTTATCATAAACTTCGGCAGTGATGGTGAGAGCTTTTTTCGGGTGCGAAAGAAAATTCCTTTAGCAGCACAGAGGACGATACAAATGTCAGTAAAGGAAAATACAAGAAAAAAACAAAAATAATTAGTAATAATATCCCGACCTAGCTATCCATAGCGCAGATGTCATTTACCACTACTGCCTCTACATGCTAAAGAGCAGGAGGAGAAGAAGTAATAATAATAATAATAATAATAATAATAATAATAGTAATAACTAGCTGATGACAGCAAAATGTCTACCTATTTAAACGCAATAGAATATCTGAGACGTAAAGCGTTTAGAAGTAGTACTACTTCGATGTTTGCTATCGTAATTCTCTAAGATCTCTATCCACATCATCAACTCCTCTCTACATTTTACCCTTGGACAGTTACTCAGCTGCCAGAACACCAAATTATTGGCCTATATCATATACCATTTGCTTACAAGGTTTAAACAACAAAAGTCGCTTCTGGAATTGTTACCCTTAAATCTCTCCTTATACTGTCCTTTATATGTTTTAATTATTTTTTATTGCACTACAGTGCAATACAATACAATACAATACAATACAATACATCAAAATACATTACAATGCAATACAGTACAACACAATATAAAAATATCATGTAATGCCATACAATACAATACAATACAATGCAATACAATACAATATATTGCAATGCAGTTTACAATACAGTACAATACCATACCATACAATATGATACAATAGATTACATACAATGTAATACATCACAACACAGCACAGTACAGTACAGCACAATAAAGGAGAGAGAGAGAGAGAGAGAGAGAGAGAGAGAGAGAGAGAGAGAGAGAATATGTGATTATTTAGTCAATGTTGTGTTCCAGTCTAAACACATCTGTAAGTCTGTGCATACACTCTGATTGGCTTGGGGTGGGGATCATAAAACTCTAGCAATGTCATTACATATTTAGATAATAGGGGAGAGATAATTGCCTGCTGAAATGATTTTGCAATATAGATGATGGTATGGTAGAATGTATTGATATATATGCTGCTAGGGGTGAAATGATCCACCTCTGCTGCATATGTGTATGAATCATGAAACACATACTATGATACGATATAGTATTGATACACGTGCATGTATCAACATGATGGCTTTTCTTAATCTTGAGGAGGTCTCTTAATGGTAGGATGGTGTTGTTTTATATGTGTTAACATGTTGGTTATATTTTTAGCATGCAGATTGCAGACAGACATACACCTATCACCTTTTGTGTAGTCCTAATATTGAATACATCTAGATAAGATGTGAAGTAATAGTGATACATCATATACAAGTAGCTGTTATTAGGGACCAGTAATGTGATAGTATTTTCATGGAAGAATTATGGTATCATGGGAAAAACACTGTAATAGGTCCCTTGATCTTATCATGGGATATATACTGTATTAGGCCCCAATGCATTATAGAGTGAGAAATACAGTAATAGGTCTGCCTCTTTTCATCAGAACATTGCTTTGTATGAGAAAGACTGTATTATGTCCCTTGAACTTATGGGATAGATACTATATTGGGCCTCCTTGTATTATAGAGGGTGACATACTGTATTAGTCCCCTTGATCTCATGGGATGTATACTGTATTGACCCTGTTTGCATTATAGAGGGTGAAATGCTGTAATAGGTCTGCTGGTATTTTCAAGGGAGACTATTATGAACTGTGTATCAGATATTATGTATACCTATAGTGTATGATTGCCCTTGGTCAGTAATTAGTGTAGAGGCCTGCCTCGCTACTCCATCTTTTTTGTTGTAAACAACATATTAGCTAATATGTGTATATGATTTAGTTTCTATATTAAGATAATTATTACTTGTAGGTTAACATGTTTACTAGATTTATGTTCTGAATACACCCTTGATTCTGACCTTAGAATTTTCTAAAAACATACTTTGCTTGAAATTTGATGGATATTTCCATTATGTTGTCCCTTATCCTCATTCTGAAGTTGTGACTTAGCTGCTTATATTAATGTTGTTTAAGTCATAGCAAGTCATTACATATCTTGATATCAGTTTTAGTAGAATCAAGTTGTGTTCAGTTGAGAAGATTTAATTTATTTATTTAAATTATTCCCAGGAATTAAAAAGTGCTCACTGATAATTTTTCACACCAAATTACTACCTTGAAATTACTGTAAATTCATCAAAAGATATTTTGGATTATTATATTATTGTGATACATCAAGTCTGTTAGAATATCAAGTATATTCCAGGCTATGTTCACATGAGCACAAGTGTGGAATTAATTTGGAACACTGATGGAATTCATTTGGAATACTCATGACTTTTGAACTGTTAGTACTATTTTGGGATAAAGTCACCATACTTTAAGTTTCACATTTTATTCTAGGGAAATAAATTATTAGTTGAATTTTACAAAACTTGATGGTTTTCACTCTTTTGTGTTACTTAGTTTTAGACCATAGAGACATAACACAGAAAATTGTTTTGAATGTGATTTTTCAATGGCCTGGCTGGTACTAACTAAATAAAGAGATTATTATCTTCCACTCTGATTTATATTGGTGTGCTTACATGGTACTTTTTGTCACTTTGTCTGCCTTCCTGTGATGTCTACTTACATGTTACTTTTTGTCACTATGTCTGCCTTCCTGTTATATCTTGCTCACATGTTACTTTCTGCCACTATGTCTGCCTTCCTGTTATGTCTTGCTTATATATTACTTTCTGTCACTATGTCTGCCTTCCTGTGATGTCTTGCTTACATGTTACTTTCTGTCACTATGTCTGCCTTCCTGTGATGTCTTGCTTACATGTTACCTTTTGTCACTATGTCTGCCTTCCTGTGATGTCTTCTAGAGTCTTTAAATTTCCTTCTTTTGGTTTGGTTTTCATTCTCTCTCCTTTCCTTTTCTCCCCATTTTCTGGTGCGTCTCTCTCTCTCTCTCTCTCTCTCTCTCTCATCTCATGCAAACTAAGTTGCTAAGGTTGCTATAAAATGTGATAAAACCTTATGCATGGATGCATTTCTTTTCTTCCAGTTGTTATTAGTATTGTATTTATTGTATTTTTAAAATACTATTATTATTATTATCATTATTATTATTATTATTATTATTATTATTATTATTTTCAAGTGTATAACTAGTTCCAAGAGACTGAGACAGAGATGGAGGATGAGGAACATTGAATCCTCCAAATGTAATGGGACAAGACTGTGTAACATTGCAATACACTTGAGGACATGTTTGATCTGGCTTTTACACTGAATCTATTAACACAATGGTGATAAATGCAAACAAACCAACAGTCCCAAGTGAACGTAATTGGTCTTTTAATTATATACAAAAATAAATTAGCACATATAACAAGATTTCTAACTTATATTTGAAAAACTCAATGAGGTGATAGATATACTACTAATACGAGTAAGTGCAATAATGATGGATGGTCAGAAAAGGATGATGACTGTGCTGTTAAATACATCGGGACTAGATAATCTGTTGACGATACTGTCTCCAGGATTTCCATGTGATATGCTTTATCTGCACAATTTGACATTTTCTTCTGAGTTCCTTGTACTAGGTGAGAGATATGTGCCAGTCCCCCTCCCCCCCCACTTAATTACAATATACACAGACACATGGAGACATTCATACAGAGAAGTGCACTCTATCATAACCACATCTGCAGATCCAGATGGAATTCAAGAGTCATTTGAATCATCTTTTCTCTGGCTGAAGTAATACAATTGTAGGTGACAGCAATGAGTAGATTGTCCATCTTAGGCAAATCAACCAAATGATTGCTTATAACTTGACCAATTCAAAAATATAAATAACTCCTAGATTTGACCATGGAGCAGACAAAGAGAAAGACTGACAAATAGAAAGACAAAGAATTAGCCGAGAATAATAAGTAGATATGGAAAATAATAGAAAAATACCAGTAAATATTCAGACAGAAATATCAATTAGATCTATTGAAAGATACCAGTAAATACTACAGCAGAAATACCAATTAGATAAATTTAAAGTTAAAAAGACAGTAAATTTTAACAAAGTAAATATTAAGACAGATATATCAGTTAGATAAATTGAAAGTGACCATACTATTAAATATTAAGACAATTAAATTGAAAGATACCAGTAAAATTAAGGCAATAACAATTAGATAAATTTAATAGATACATTTACCAATAAATATTAACACATATGCATGACTATTTATTGTATTATTATCATTATTATTATTATTATTATTATTATTATATTATATATATATATATATATATATATATATATATATATATATATATATATATATATATATATATATGCAACCAAGAAAATCCTAACAGTCAGTCCAAAGCAGCCAATAAATCCCAACTGTCAGTACAAAATAACGAAGACATCCAAGCAGCCAGTCCAAAGGAGATTCATTTGGGAGATAAAAAGCCGTTCCATGATAGAGCACACTATTTGAATAATTATATCATGCTGAAAATATTCAGATCTGAGTCATCTGAAAGTTTTTAAAAATATTTTAATGCCATAGACCTTAGTAGTAATATCAGTCATCTCAAAACAAAAATGTTAATAGCCAGTATTTAACACCAATATCAATCATTCCATAACAAAAAGTTTAACTGCCAGTATTTAACACTAATATCAATCATCCCAAAACAAAATGGTTAATTGCCAGCATTTAATATTAATAGCAATCATCACAAAACAAAAATGTTAATTCCCAGCATTTAACATTAACAGCAATCATCCCAAAACAATAAAAGCTTTGAAGTAAGCATTTAACATTAATAGCACTCATCCCAAAATAAAACAAGTTAGAAGTAAGTATTTTAACATTAATAGCAATCATCCCAAAACAGAAAGGTTAATGGACAGCATTAAACACTAATATCAATCACCCCCAAAGAAAAAGGTTAATTGCTAGTATGTAACATTAATATCAATCATCCTATTAACAAATTGGTCAATGGCAGCATTTAGCACTAATATCTATCACAAAGGCTAATGGACAATATTTAATGTTAAATCATCCTCTATTGTGTGTTGTATGGAGGTTATTTTTGGCTATCATAAAATTTCGCATTTCTTACTAGAAAATAAAATCACAAATCAAATGATGCTGTTCATATATTGGTGCATTGTACAGTAAAGGAACTATTTGTATTAAACTCACATTGCATGTAAAATGTTAGTACATTTTTAAATACTCATGGATTTTAATGATGCAAGTTGTCTGATTTGACAAAAAATCCTGAAAATAATCATTTGCAAGAAATATACACAGTCTGATATATACTGAGATCTTTGTGTCAATATTTTAAACTGCTTTTAGTGCTGAACTATTTTTATTTTCCAATTTAAAATAGAAAAACATTTTTTGTGGAAGTTGGATGCAATTGTGTTAAATTTGATAGTACATACTGGTTTATTGGTAATTAATAGTACATCAGAATATGAAAGACCATTTTGTAACAAGGCAACAGAAATTATAGTACCATGCCCATATACATAACATGGCCGCTGACCCAGGCAGGATTAAAATCTGCAATCTACTGATAGAAAATGAGGCAGCAGGCCCAGGCAGGATTGAAATCTGCAACCCACTGATAGGAAATAAGGCAGCTGACCCAGGCTGTTCTGGTCAGGTTTCAGATCAGCATGCCACTGATTTACAATCAGACATGCTAAGCAATACAACCCACTGATTGTAAATCAGTCATGCTAACAACTACAACCCAGTGATAATAAATCAGACATGCTAACAGTAGTATGTGGGATTGGGGGTTCTGGACTACCTTTTTAAGTTCATGGACATTGCTCACGCAGAGAAAAAATGGGTGTTTCAGATACAGAAATGGGCGTGAAGTGGTCACTCCAACATAGAAAAATGGGTGTTTTCATGTACCCTTAAGTGGTCCACTGAACCAAGTCTTGATATATAACAAATTGATTTTGGAATTTCAGCAACACTGTAAATATGAAATTATTAGGAGTCTTAAGGAGGAGGTATGTAATAAATACAAAACTGTATTCATGTTTTGTTGCAAGTGAGGGGAAATAATTCATTTGATATGGTATATATTTTGTTGAAAGTGAGGGGAAATAAATATTTGATATGGTATATGTATTGGTTCAAGTGATGAGAAAGAACTCATCTGATATGGTATATGTTTTGGTTCAAGTGATGAGAAAGAACTCATCTGATATGGTATGTGTTGTGTTGCAAGTGAGGAGAAAGAACTCATTTGGTATGGTATACAAGTTTTGTTGTTAGTGAGGGGAATGAACTCATTTGGTATGGTATACAAGTTTTGTTGTTGAGGGGAATGAGCTCATTTGGTATGGTACACGTTTTGTTGTTAGTGAGGGGAATGAACTCATTTGGTATGATATACAAGTTTTGTTGTTAGTGAGGGGAATGAACTCATTTGGTTTGATATACAAGTTTTGTTGATAGTGAGGAGAATGAACCCACTGGTATGGTATACAAGTATACAAGTTTTGTTCTTAGTGAGGGGAATGAACTCATTGGACATGTTGTATGTTTTTTGCAAGTGACGGGAAGGAACTCATTTGATATGGTATATGAATCTGTTGAGGTTTCAGGCTGAGATATATTCCTGTGTCAGATCAACCTAAGTCTGATTCATTCTGCCAAAGCATAAGAAAACATGCAGTGCTCTGTATTTATTATTTTATTTCTGAGGATGATATTTCCTGTGAAGTTTCATTACAACTGAATATATGATTCCAATAGAGTTCCATTAGAAAATGTAATGGTGAACTCACATGGAAATTTAAATACAGACTGGTACTCCTTTATATACAGCCATTTCCATAGGATGTTCTTCTTCAATATATCACTTTTAGCTAACTTGCATTGGATGTTCTTCTTCAATATATCTCTTTTAGCTAACTTGCATTGGATGTTCTTCCTCAATTCATCCCTATTAGCTTACTTGTATTGGATGTTCTTCCTGTATATATCTCTTTCAGAGATTTTGATTTTTAATATTGACCTTTATTCTATATAAGACACTAATCAGTTTGATTTATTTGTAGCTGGAAGTATGGCAACATAGCAATCAAAAGGGCAATGAATCTAGCAGCATGATCTTTGAATAATGATAAAGGCAATGTGAGTGACAGTATTGCCTCATAGCTGGCAACATGCAGGGCAAAATTGTTGGAAACAAGGCAATATAGTTGTCAATATAGTTGGCAATAGGAAAATATTGATGGAAAAAAGCAACATTGTTGGCAATAGGGTAATGTGTTTGATAACAGAGCAACATAATTTGCAACAGAAAAACATATTCTACAACAAAGCAATCTAGTTGGCAACAGGCAACAAGATGTAAATTCTGAATGTCTATTTAGAATTGATCAATGAAATTATAATGTTGATAATGCACATGTTTACATGAAACACACATCTTTTATTAAAAACCTGTTCTCACTGTGGTGAATAAAAAATTCATTAGTTGCATATAACAACATTAATAGCATATAATTTGGAAGAGTATTGCATATAGTGTAGTTATACTAATAGATTCCCTGGGCATTCTCCAATTTCCAAAAGGGGTGTTAAATACTGTATATCACTCTTTGACTGAAAACATTTGTAAATGAAGTTGTTTTGATTTTTCTAACAGTCATTGGATTACACATGTGCTGTTTTAGTTATTTGGACATACCATACTGGGTATATAGGATTCATATGCCTGGATGAGGTAGGAAATTCTTTTTGGGGGGAGAAGAGGGGAGGCATTTATTAGAAGAGGCCTTCATTTAGAATAACTATGGTAATCATGGGAGTGTGTAGCTTTACCTTTTGTATTAATGTCATGGTGTGTAAAACTATTCTAATCGTGTCTAAGTTTTAAGTCTTATTAGAGTATTCATGTTTGGTTGTTGTTTTTTATACTGTTATATTTCTTTTTCCATTTCATTTTTGCATTGATATTTATGATGAGGGTTTGTAGAAACTATTATACTTCATTATCATAAACATTTCATTTGCATACATTGTGCTTCAGTATTTTCACTTAACCAATATCCATTCAGTTTCAGTCTTGTTATATTGGTAGTCCATTTTAAAAAAGAACAAAAAGGGGACATGATATTCATATTTCCATCCATCATTCCCTCCATGTATTCATACAGTTTTCATACATCTAATTGTCCATCTTCTAACACACCTTTTCCCCACTCTGTACTTGTCCATCTGTCTAACACAGTTTTCCCCACTCTATACTTTTGCATTCAAGGCACACTTTCCCCACTCTGGACTTGTTTATATAACACATTTTCCCCACTTCAGACTCACCCATCTGTCTGAAATATTTTTTCCCGCTCTGTGCTTGTCCATCTAACACTTTGTCCCCATTCTGTAATTGTTCATCTGTTTGATACACTTTTTCTGTATTTGTCCATCTAACACACTTTTTCTCCACTCTGCATTTGTCCATCAGTCTCACACAATTTTTCCCCACTCTGTACTTGCAGACCTAGTCATGGCGGCTTATTTGGTAGAGTGTTAGACTTGTAATCCAAAGGTCATGTGTTTAATGTCTGCCCAGGACAGCCCAGGTTGGCTTGGTACCTCCATGGGAAAAGTGCTTAACTCCTATTTCCATGGCATGGTATAGCAAATAAATGGCTAAAAGTACCATCAGGCTAAAAATAAATTCTTTACCTGCACATGCTTCATCAGATGCACAATTATGGATTTAGACTTTGTCTGTCAACATTTAGAAATTTAGACTTTGTCTGTCAACATTTAGAAATTTAGACTTTGTCTGTCAACATTTAGAAATTCCCATTCAGAGATGCACTAAGGGACTTAGACCTTGTCTGGCAACATTTAGAAATTCCCATTCAGAGATGCACTAAGGGACTTAGACTTTGTCTGTCAACATTCGAAATTCCCATTCAAAAATTGACTTTGTTTTGTTTTAAGATGTGAACTCAGTTAAAAACCCTATGATGTACCATCAGAGTTTCTTTTTTCACTTTGTAAACATTGAGGTATACAAAAAATCTGACTATTTATTTTCAGGCTTTTATACAAAAATTTTAAACTTAAAATAATAACGTATTGTTATTCATCATGATGGCCATCAAGTTTGCCTTTATTTGGAAGAATTTAACTTACTAATTTCTTTTTTTTGTCTTTTTATCATGGCCTTTTTAGAACTTAACGAATAAGTGGTAATATATAGCTAGTAGTGTGCTGATATGCTGTAAAACTCTGTACATACCAGTACATTTATTATTACACCTAGTGTAACCAATCATAATCTTTCATGTATACCATATGGTTGTTAATCAATTATAGCAAATGCATGTGATTTAAGCTCAAAAACTGTACAATATGTAATCATAATAGTCATTCATATGGTATAAATGAAAGAAACTGTACAATATGTAAGTATAATATTGTACAGTTTCTTTCATTTATACCATATGAATGACTATTATGATTACATATTGTACAGTTTCTGAGTTTAAACCATATGCATTTGCTATAATTAATTAAAATAATCCATATAGAGTGGTGAAAACACATGTACAGAAGGGAGGTAAATGATGTAGATTCATATAATTATTTCCCTTGCTAAAGTCTCTTTATTGTCTATTACCACATTTATACCTGGCTGGGTCCAGTAAATGTTCTCCTCCTTAATATTCACATTACTGGCATAAGATGGTGTTATTAGAGATGAAAGTTATGCTTGAAGAAAATTTAACCTTGCATGAGTCAATTCATGTAGACTTGATGCTATAAAAAGGAAGATGGCAGCAAATTAATTAATTGATCAGTGCAGTATTATTATTATTATTATTATTATTATTATTATTATTATTTCTTTTAAATTATTAGTGAGATCTGAAAAATACTGGCTTGATAACCTGCTGGGATCTTATTATTATTATTATTATTATTATTGTTGTGCTTTCCTGAGATTATTGACACCACCTGTGAAATGTTGAATTTGATACCCAGAAGATAATACAACAATAGACTTGAATGATATGATAGACATTATAATTGTTTAGAAAAAACAAAGGAATTGGATCGTACATATGTTATCTGTACAAGTATATGTATTATATATTATCATACCACAGGTTATTGATTTTGGTCAAGTACTAATTAGGGAATCAGCATTAATCAGGAAGTCAAATGCTAATTAAGGTATAGGAATATTCTATCTACTTACACAACATTTGCTACACAAGTATTGTACTTGTATATGCTTTTTTTAAACGTACATCTATTTCAAGATTTGAAAATAAAATTTAAAACAATGTTCTAGGTTTTATTAAATTCTTCTCCGATGTTTGATCTTGATGTAAAAAAATTATTATAGTCATCAGCATAAAAGCGTTAACTGATGCTTATAACCATATCATTTATTTAGCATGGAGAGAGATGTGGCCCAATGATACTGTTTTGAGGGACCCCACTGGTTACAAACAATTAACTGATGCTTGTAAACATATCATTCATTTAACATGGAGAGAGATGTGGCACCGTTGGTTCAGACATTGTCTCTATTACATTAACATTTTGGAGAATCTTCAGTAAGCATGATTTAAACCATTTAATTGATTTGTGTGTGTGTTTGTGACTTGGATTCTTAATGTAGCTTTTAACAATTTTGCAGTCATATCACTACAATGTCTGCAGTGTGACAGTTTATAGTGATGTCTAGTGCTTGGGCATCATGCTACAGACATGTAGCATGATGTCCCACCCAATCACATTATCCTTACACCAGGCTGACCAGACCTAACACTAACATCTTAATGCCGAGCACCTAGCAAGGCAGCTGTTAGTACAATTTTCATATGTCTTTGGTATAACTTGGCCTTGGTTTGAACCCATGACATCCCGCATCCGAGGTGGATGCTCTAAGTCCACTAGGCCACTGGAGAGGTTTTTAATTGATTTTACTCCAATAGCATATAGCTTCTAGCACAGAGTGAACTGCTCCATTGAGTCAAATACTTTAAACTTTTGTAAATCTAAAAGGATCATGAAGTGTATAAACTTTTAGAAGTCCCTGTTTTGATGTAGTTGGTTCACTCAATTTGGAATTTATTTCCTGAATATAAAATATTAAAACAAGACTGAAATTAATAAAGTACAGGTTTTTTTTAAGTATGTTTCCAATCAAGTAAAGTATTGATCAGCAAGCATGATACTGAGTTATATTATTAACATTTATTTTTAAATTGCTGTGTGTGTGTGCATATGTCTTTATGTGTGTGCATGTGTGTGTGTGTGTGTATGCATATGCATTTATGTGTGTGTGTGTGTGTGTGTGTGTGTGTGTGTGTGTGTGTGCATATGTATTTATGTGTGTGTGTGTGCATGTGTGTGTGTGTGTACATTTTAAAATCAATATTAAGTATGCATTATTGATTCCATATTCTGGTTAATTTCTATCTGCATATAATGTGGAATCGTGTGTTAAATCCAAGTCTTAATGATATCCCACTTGATCTTGTGGTCTAAACTCAAAGGTTGTATTCCTGGGACTGAAAAGATTGATTGGTTTGCATGAGAAAAGATTCCATATTCTGGTTAATTTCTATCTGCATATAATATGGAATCATGTGTTAAATCCAAGTCTTAATGATATCCCACTTGATTCTGGGGTCTAAACTCAAAGGTTATATTCCTGGAACTGAAAGAATTGATTGGTTGTATTCCTGGGATGGAAAGAATTGATTGGTTTGCATGAGAAAAGAACTGAAATAAAGTACACTCAATCAGATGACAATGATAAAAGGGTTTATTCAAATAAATACATGGCATAATAGAGAGACCTGAATGCAGTATACAGATAGGGGTTATAGTGATGTATCACATGACCATATCCATGTTATAATAGAGACAGCAGTACACTAGGTAGCAACCTTGGCAGTGAGGTATCACATGACCATGTCCATGTTATAATATATAGCTGTATTCTGATGACCTTTACAGTGAGGTATCACATGACCATGTCCATGTTATAATGTATAGCAGTATAATGATGGGCTTTACATTGAGGTATCACTGCACCTACTAAATGGTCTGTTGATTGATTAACTGATACAAATAATATTCAAAAGCCAAGTTTCATATCATAGTCATAGCATTTAATCTTGTACATGATATTCCTCTGACAGAGTCATGGTTGCTTAGCTCATACGGCATCAAGCTTATAATTCACTGGAGTTGGGGTTTGATACACACCTATGCAACAACGGTAGTCACTCTCATCATATTCTTGAAAAGATCACTTTCCTTTCACCTTGGAATGATATAACTTTTATCATCAAGCAAACTAATTTGCCATAAAGCATGTTTGTGGTAAATGCTGGGTACCACAATAATGATTTTACTTTTATTTTATTTATAATATGCAATCATTTCTACTTTACTTTTTAGCCTGTATTGTAATGATGTGCTGTTTATAAACCCTAATAAATTCATAATGTACCTCAGCAACTTGGTGATGGAGGTTCACTATCCATGGGGTGGGGTGGGGTGGGGATAAGTGAGCTTAGGTTACTTTTAGATGTTTTGATTGGTAGCTGTCCTGAACAAAAGTAATATAAATCTAATGCCACACATCCTGCTTCTCAGATCATCATTATATGTAGACTGCAGGATTTATGTTTGTTACATACTTATTCATCTAAATAGCTTGAACTATGCATTTTCATTTCACTTTTATGTGCTGATAGGCATACAACTGAATTATGTTGCTGTTGATGTGGGTTTTACACCATTTTTCAGCACATGATAGACTATACATTGTGGCCAGTATAACTAGTGGAAGAAAAACCTGAGAAAACCAGGTACAAACCAATGATATATTGGAAAGTCCTGGCAAGTTTTCTCACATGCCCACATTGACCAATCCTGAGATTTGAATCCATGTAGACAGAGGTGGGATGGCAGTGATTGATAATGGTGGGCTTATTAGACCACTCAGCCAGTGTCTGCATCAGTGTACCTGGTGACATCAGTTGTATTTGTTGTTGCTGTTGTTGTTGTTGTGGATTTTACACCATGTTTTACCACATGATAAGCTGTCAAAGGTGGCCAGTATAACTAATGGAGGTAAAACACAGGAAAACCCAGGTGAGAACCACTGACCCATGGGAAATTACTGGCAGTCTTGATCACATACCCACAATTCACCAGTCCCAAGACTTGAAACCATGCAGATAGAGGTGAGATGGCAGTGATTGGTAAAGCCGAGTGCATTAGACCACTCAACCACCTATCTTTTTTATTGGAGTTACATGGTTCATTAGTTGGATGGGAGCTAAAATCCAACATGTTTCAATATGAGTTCCTTGAACAAGTGGAATTACCTTAGAAATATAGATAGTAGAGAATGTACAATACCATTCACTTGAAAGCAGGCTATTGTGACCTGTTTTTCTGGTGACTTGCATTAACTTTTGTATTTATAATAATTTCTATTGTAGTGGTCATTATACAGTAGTTAATTTTCTTGGGAATGTATGCATAATCACCCTACATTTAGGCCTGTCTAACATGTTCTAGGTTTCAGTGACCTAATCAATTGTTTTGTTGTCTTGAATTCAGGCACTCTATGTTGTCTTTGTAAAGCTCTTGTTTCTGTTTAATTATCATTATTCATGGTTTCACTTGTCCATTTCTCATTGGCATCAGATGAACGCTGGTGCAAAGCAAGTGTGTGCAAATACTTGTTCACGATTTTCTTGCCCATGCCAGGAGTAATTACACACTACAGTTATACTAAATACCCATATTAGAGTTTTGCATGATGCATAGAGCAGGGCCATAGTTATACTCTACTTTCTATACACAATTTAGTTTTCATCAAAGGGTCATGGAGTTGATACATGGCTATATATCTACACAGGTCAACTGTCTTAATATTTCCCTGGGACCGGCTCATAGTATGAATTATGAGTGTGATATACTCAATGGTGTGTTGAAAAGGGCCTTGAAACCCAGCCAACCAACAACATTGGTTCTCAAAACATATCTTCAGATTAACTTCATACTCCCATACTACACATAACAACTGCCCTTAAAACCCAGCCAGCCAATAACATTGGTTCTCACAGCATATATTCAGACCGACTATCACACTCCCATACACATAACAAATGCCCATCAAAACTATCCAACCAATACCATTGGTTTCCACAGCATATCTTAAGACTGACTTCACACACCCATACTACACTTAACAAGTGCCCTTAAAACCCAGCCTGAAAACAAACAGCATTGGTTCTCACAGCATACATTTAGACTGACTGTCACCTTCACATACACATAACAACTGCCCATAAAACCCAATCAACCAACAACATTGGTTCCTACAGCAGATCTTCAGATTCATTTCACATATCCATGCTGAACTTAACAAGCACACTTTAAACCCAATCAACCAATAATATTGCTTTCCACAGCATATCTTCAGACTGATTTAACACTCCCATACTACAATTAATAAGGGCACATAAAGCCCAACCAGCCAACAACATTGGTTCCCATGGAATAAATTCAGTTTCACTTCACTCACCCATACTACATGTTGCAAGTGCCATTTAAATCCAACCAACCAGTAACATTGGTTCCCACAGTCTGACTTCACACTTTCATACTGCACTTAACAAATACCATTAAAACCCATCCTGCCAACAACATTGGTTCCCACAGCATACATTTAGATTGACTTAATACCCCCATACTACATTTAGTCAGTGCTGGTAAAACCCAACCAACCAACAACATTGGTTATCACAGTAACCTTCAGCCTGACTACACTCCCATAACAAAAATACTTCTCTGATGATTACTCTTGAGAGTACACATACATGCATGTTGATTCTGGGTCAAGGTTGATGTGACTTGAATTATCTTGCAAATTAATATCATTATTATCTATTGAATTAGAAAGTTTATGATACATTATTTTAAAACATCATATTGGTTATTTATAATATAATGCATCATTTGATGCCAATGATCTGGGCAAATGGAATTCAGTGTTGATGTAATTCGGATTTTGATACAAAAATGAGGTGAATTATAATTTCTTTTCTATTTATTAAGTTTTCATTTTGTCTGTTATGCATGGCTGTCTTATTAGCTTTACTGTACATGGATGTGTTATTGGGTGTGTTCTACATGGCGGTCTTATTTTGTCTGTTCTACACGGAGGTCTTATTCGGTCTGTTCTACATGGCTGTCCTTTTGCATCTGTTCTATATGGCTCTCTTATTGGGTCTGTTCTACATGGCTTTCTTGTTCAGTTTATTATACATCATGTTTCATTCTCTTGTTTTTGGTTTATGAATCATCAACTTGTATCTTTCCCTTGCCTTTGGATCACCAACTTGTATTTTCCTCTCCCCTTTTGTTTAGGAATCATCAACATTTTTCTTTCTCTTGCCTTTGGTTTATAAATCATCAGCATATATATTTCTCTTGCCGTTGGCTTATGAATCATCAACTTGTACCTTTCTCTTGCCTTTGGATCATCAATTTGTAACTTGCCTTGCCTTAGTTTATGGCTCATCAACTTGTATCTTTCTCTTGCCTTGAGTGGTTGATCATCAGCTTGTATCATTGTCTTGCCTTTGGTTTTTGGATCATCAGCATGTATCTTTCTCTATCTTTTGGTTATTAATTAAAAACTTGCATGAACTTCCTTTCCATTTTATTACAGTCAAGCTTATTTTGGAGGGAATCATGTCAGATATCATCTTTGCGTCCATGGGGGTGTCTTTAGCTATGTCTGTATATTTGTAGGCTTGCCATTAATCAGTTTGTTTAAGTTTTAACTTAGTGTATAGCTGCTTTATTTCATGGCAGCTGTCTTGAAAACTTGTTATTGCTGCTCCCAAATGGAGAATCATATTGACATGGGGCTTTCACAAGAAGACTAATTATGATCACTAGTTTGCCCTAAATAAAAAAATAGTGCCCAATTTGACCTCAAATGTGGCTGCCATTCTTTCACAAGAAGACTAATTATGATCACTAGTTTGCCCTAAAAAAAAATAGTGCCCAATTTGACCTCAAATGTGGCTGCCATAATGAACATAGTAAAAAATCTTGTATCTGATTCTTCTGAATGGATGGTGAAATCAACATTGGGTTTTCACCAAGTCTTTTAATGGTGTCTAGTTTGTCTTGAATTAAAATGGTACCAATCTTAAATTCAATATGGCTGCCATGGTGGCTGATTTAAAAGCTAATAGTTCATAAATATGTGAATGGTTTCAACACTCAGCAGTTAACACATTAACCCCTGGAGGTTTTTGTCGTTTTCTCCTGAAATGCGAGTAGGAAACACATTTTGGGGGCTATTTCTGAATACATCCTAATACATCGACCTCCAAGAGATTTCCGGTTAACCTAATGCCTAGTTGTGTTAGAAACATCGTTTTTCATTGGCTATTTTGCCCGTGCATGAGCAGAATGGCAAAAGTTAGAGTTCATTTTTTTTTAATGGACCCATCATTATTGTATCGAGAGCACACTTCGAAATGCCCATCTTATCCTATTTTGTCTGTGTGCAGTTGAGACCGGTCTGTCTTACATCTGAGGCCAACAAGTCTAAAATCTGGACACAAAATCGGATTCCGACCTCAGGCGAATTTTGGGTGGAAAAAACTCGTGTCCAAAAAATTACGTTTTCCCTCTAGAACATCCGGATTATTTGGTATCATTGTAAAGCTACATCTGTCTACCTTTCTATAATACCACCCACTGTAGTGTATCATACATGACCTTGACGCTACAGAGCTTGGAAGTAGGCTACTACCTCCTTCCACGTAAACGCGGCGCCAGGGGTTAATGTGTTAAAAAGAAGAAAGGGTCTTGTGTTGAATTCTTGGAAATTCTTTTCAGACAGTAGAGTGTCAGTCCCATTGAAGGACCCTTGTATACCTTTATATTTAATTTTATGTACATTTTATAGAATTTTAACATCCTGACCTGTTGTGGTTTATCTTTTACTGTTGACATTTATTTGTGCAATTCTTCATTTTTACATTTTTGGAACTTTTAATTGGTACCACACAGCCATCAATGTGCTGTGGTGCCGTTCAACGCCAGTACATAGACGTTATAAATATTGAATTGTCATCATGTATAGAGATCAACCTTAATTGATGACTGAAACTTGTTAGACTTCAGTCAATTAATTTTATGAAAACTTTATATCCATTCAAACAGATTAAACAACACTATCTCTGCCATTTGAGTTTGCTCAGCATTTATGGAAATTAAAGCCATTACATCATTTACATGAAGTGACAGTTACTAGAGATAATCTATACACATTTACATGCATTACCATTGGCAGTATATATACATGAATAGACTGACTTAGTTTTGCTAAACTAAAAGGAAACATATACCACTACTGCAACCAGAATTGGTTAATTGTAAAGAACACTGAATTATTATCATGAGACTATTCTTTATTATGAAACTAGGACATATTGCAACCTAGTTTACATGGCCCACTTCAAAGCTGCATTGAACTTGCCAGGCACATCAGTGCACAGTTGTAGTAAGAGAGATGTTAATTATCTGGATAAGATTTCAGCGAAAAGAATAATTTTCATTAGCACTTAAATTATCCGAATAGAAAGAAAAGGAATTTTATCTTAATGTCTGGATATTTTAATTAATTATGGTTTATACAAAAGTTTTAGTTTAATACAGTACAGATACAAGTTATGTGGAAGGTATATGACTCTTTAAGAATTTATAACTGAATTAAAACGGTGTTGATGCCACCATTTCGATCAGTCAAGTGTTAATCTTTGTAATATAATTCATATGGGAGACAACACATTCCATAACAGCTTGTTTATTATGTACATATGAACAATTGAACTTTCAGTATTGACAATAAAGGCCTACCAGTAGACAAAGCATGTGTTGAAACCAAACCTTTGGGGATACCAGGTGGGAATCTGAAGGATAACATCAAGTTTGGTTACACCTATTCTGTTTCTTGTGAGGTAAGTACAGCGTTATTTCTAAAAATTCTTAAGTTGTTGCCAGAATTTATTGTAGAAAAATTAATGTGTTCATTTATATGTTGTATCAGAAAAGGGATGCCCTAGTGAACTTTCCATTGCTTATCTTCAGCCATTATCCACTTTTGTTAATTTACTATGTTGTAGGGACAAGTAGAACTTTGGTATGCATCAAGTGCATGTCTTCATCTTATGTCCTGAGAGATTTAAGACAGATGTCTGATAGGTGAGTGATCTCCAGCCCACATGAGCCTCTTGTTTTTGTCCCCTGCCGTTGTGGGGGAAAAAGAGGGAGACATAGTATCTATACTTTCATCTTTCCACTTGTCCTTCCACTCTGTTACTTGAAAGCCATTTGAGATTAAGGAATGAAATTTGGTATATTTGTATATCATCACTAAAAAGGCATGTCACATAAATATTTGGGGTTCTGTCTTCAAGGCCAAGTTCACTGTTAATACGTTTTGTTTTCTATCACACACTCCTTTCATTTGTGACCTTTTAACCATTTTTGTTTTGGATTGGAATTGAAACATGGTATGCATGTACATCAGCAGAAGAATGTGTGTTGCATTCCATATTGGAGGGTCTTATTTTCAGGTACAAGGGGTTACTTGATATTTTACATTTTCCCTCGTGTTTTCTCCTTCTACTCAGTAACTTTAAATCTGTTTGAAATTAAGGGATGAAATTTGATATACATCATCACTATGGTGTGTCACATATTACATTAGGGTGTCCTATGTTCATGGTCATGGGTTGGTATTTTACATTTTCATGACATATTGCCTTTTTTTAACTTTAAAGCCATTTGAGATTAAAGAATACATTTGGTATAATTACAGATCATTATTAGAAATTGTCAATTACCAAAGTGGCGGCTACTCTTGTCTTGATAGTCAAGATCATGGTTCAGTATTGTATGTTTCCATGAAACTTTCCCTTTACATTGTTTTCATCATTTTGGAAGGGTTCTATTTTCAAAGTTGCTTTCTTTTTCCAGTTTTTTAATCTTTATGTTAAATTACCATTTAATCACCACCATATAGTAAGTATTATGTAATTTGTGATATGGTCATGTGACAACTCAAAATGGTGCAGAAGGCGTAGGCCAGTATTAATGTCTTTATGTTGTGTGTGTGTGTGTGTGTGTGTGTGTGTGTGTGTGTGTGTGTGTGTGATTTAGATTTGTAACGTAGCTTTAACAATTTTTCAGTCATTTTGCTACGATGTCTGCAGTGTGACAGCTTATAGTGGTGTCTAGCACTGGGGCATCATGCCGCAGACATGTAGCATCATGTCCCACCCATTCACATTATCCTGACACCTGGCCGATCAGTCCTAACACTAACCTCTTAATGCTGAGCGTCAAGTGAGGCAGCTGTTAGTTGCCTTCATGTTAATTTATGTGATAATAAATGACTATCTACTGCTGTTACCCATGGGATGAAAGAGTTTTAATACATAGTAATATATCCTCCTTGAAGCGAACCAGTTTTTATGCATATGTAGTTTTAGAGCAGTGCATAAAGCAAGTAATTTATTGTGTAATGGGATTGTGGGAGTCATCTCAAAATGCGACTGATTGAAAATTTATGTTATCACATCTCTCTCTCTCTCTCTCTCTCTCTCTCTCTCTCTCTCTCTCTCTCTCTCTCTCTTTGATAAAATAATAAAAGGATGAGCCCTGTATCTGTTATGGTAATCAAATACTAAGCCCAAGTTCACCCATAGTGAAAGTTTCTTGTTAATCAGTGGAGCTGTAAAGAATTGTCAGCATAGACATGGAAGACAGATGGACCCACACACATAGATGGACAAAGTGAATCCTAATTACCACCAGCTTACTGACATGAAAGTATAAAGGGAAATATTATGAACAGGTCACTACTCTTGACTACTTTTCAAGAAATGAAGTGAATTTTATTGGGGTTAATTAAATTTACTTTAAAAGCATGAAGTATTGCTTACTAGTATAATATTGAAATAAAAGTAAAACTTAAATAATCAGATATTTCTCTCCATTGTATTACATTATGTGGGCTGCCATTAATTTTCAGAATGGGGCTGGAATATTTCACCCCCAAAATTGACAATTTCCAGTCCTCTTGAAAAAATTCTCACTTTGAGTTGTGGACAAAAAAACTCATTATATCCATTACAGTAGTTGCAAAAAAATAATTATCTTAAGATAATAGAAAAATTCTGGTTTGAAAGAAAATCCAAGGTGCACCCCTCACTCTTTGCAGAAATAAGTGCTTCGTCCCTTAGTAGTTTCTACTTTCTATAATTTTAATATTGAAGATGGCACTTAAACTCTGGGAGCCCCGAGTGGCCAAGTGGTCTAAAGTGCTCATCGTTATGGATCACTGCCATCTCATCTCTGTCTGCATGGGTTGGAGTCTCTGGTTCGGCCAATGTGGGTATGTGAGAAAGCTTGCCCGTAGCTTCTCGTGGGTCGGTGGTTCTTTCCATGGTTTTC
>JAECUM010014934.1:0-26932 GCA_016617855.1 Megalonaias nervosa | reverse complement strand
TATATAGAGAGAGAGAGAGAGAGAGAGAGAGAGAGAGAGAGAGAGAGAGTTGTCTTAAAATATAATATAATTCAATAATTATTTATTTAAATTATTCAAAAGGGTTACAAAAAGCACGTTGACGTTTGGACTCAACACTTCTTTTGGATTATTGAGGACTCATTCAAAGTTATTCTGGAATTAATGTGATACATAACGACATCCAAGACTATTGGAATTCATTCAGAACATTTTATACTTTTGGACTTGTGTTAGGGCATCTAGGATCATTTAGTATTTAAATCACAGTATTGTAGCTTAGAGAAATAAATTATTTGTTGATTGTACTTAAATTGTTGGTTTAATTCTCCGTTACATAGTATTAGACCACAGAGTCGTAATACATAGTATAAGACCAGAGAGTAGTAATACATAGTATAAGACCATAGAGTCGTAATACATAGTATAAGACCATAGAGTCGTAATACATAGTATAAGACCATAGAGTCATAATACATAGCATAAGACCATAGAGTCGTAATATACAGTATAAGACCATAGAGTCGTAATATACAGTATAAGACCATAGAGTCGTAATATACAGTATAAGACCATAGAGTCGTAATATACAGTATAAGACCATAGAGTCGCAATACATAGTATAAGACCATAGAGTCGTAATACATAGTATAAGACCATAGAGTCGTAATACATAGTATAAGACCACAGAGTCATAATACATAGTATAAGACCACAGAGTCATAATACATAGTATAAGACCACAGAGTCGTAATACATAGTATAAGACCACAGAGTCGTAATACATAGTATAAGTCCACAGAGTCGTAATACATAGTATAAGACCACGGAGTCGTAATATATAGTATAAGACCACAGAGTCGTAATACGTAATATAAGACCACAGAGTCGTAATACGTAGTATAAGACCACAGGGTCGAAATACGTAGTATAAGACCACAGAGTCGTAATACGTAGTATAAGACCACAGGGTCGTAATACGTAGTATAAGACCACAGAGTCGTAATACGTAGTATAAGACCACAGAGTCGTAATACGTAGTATAAGACCAGAGAGTCGTAATACGTAGCATAAGACCACAGAGTCGTAATACGTAGTATGAGACCATAGAGTCGTAATACGTAGGATAAGACCGCAGAGTCGTAATACGTAGTATGAGACCATAGAGTCGTAGTACGTAGTATAAGACCGCAGAGTCGTAATACGTAGTATGAAACCATAGAGTCGTAATACGGAGTATAAGACCATAGAGTCGTAATACGTAGTATAAGACCACAGAGTCGTAATACATAGTATAAGACCACAGAGTCGTAATACATGGTATAAGACGACAGAGTCGTAATACAGAGTCGTAATACATAGTATAAGACCACAGAGTCGCAATACGTAGTATAAGACCACAGAGTCGTAATACGTAGTATAAGACCATGGAGTCGTAATACGTAGTATAAGACCATAGAGTTATAATACATAGTATAAGACCATAGAGTCGTAACACTGTGCATATTCTATGTACGTTTATGTTACTTGGTGTTTAGATGTTTCACCCCTCGCGTTTCATATTCCTTTTTCATCTTATAGATTTGTTAAGAAACTGCAAAGTTTAAGTCGAGTTAAGCTTTTGTTCTCTTTTGAAATAAATAAATAAATAAATAGATAAATAAATAAATAAATAAATAAATAAATAAATAAATAAATAAGTACATGGTCTTACCTTCTGCTGCTAAATGTTGATAACATTGTCGTTAGACTTGTACTTTACACAAATGTCTCTCCAAAGATAAAACCATGCCTTTTATTTTAGAGATAAACTGACCCTGATTTGTAGTAAAGTTTGCTGTTGAGATGATTTTGTGTGATGTACCTCTGAGTCCCTCTCATACCACTCACCTACATCTCTGGCAACATTTACATACGATTCACACAAATTTCTGGAACCGGTTATCCATACAAAACTATTCAGTACCAGAGCGAGTTACATTTTGGTCTAAACCTCTTTTAAAGGCCTATACTATATCAGTTGAAGTGCTGCCACCTCTGTACTCTCGGGTGCTGAGGGGTGAAATATATTCCAATCTCACAGCATCTATTTACTTTTATATGCTATATGCATATTGTTATGAATATGTAATTAAATTGCTTGTGTGTTAGTTTTAATTTTTTTTTTTTATTTTTGTTTCATTACATTTTATTGTAATGATTATTTCCATTAGATTTGATATTTTTTAAAAATAAATTCAGTTTTCTGTTTAGATCTGATCAGAACGCAGAAGATAATGCTTTATCACTATTTTTAGTTGACCTTGATTGAGACGTTTGTAAACATTGAATGAAAATGATTGGCTATTACCAAGGTCATGTTCGGCCCACGTTTTAGCTAAGTTGTAAACAGCCTTTCTTTTTTATTTATTTCCAGCCTGAGAATCTTATTTTTAGATAGGGCTATTCTAAGCTACGTGCTAAATGGCATTTTTTTTTACTGAGCTGTTCAAATTAGTGATCACGTAGCCCCGTCACGTGAGCCATCATGTGATCTAAAATCGTGAGTTAAAACAGCCATTTTCTAGTAGATTTATTGAGTCGTATTTTACACCTTTAGAGTTCAAAGTGTTTTTTTTTTTTAATGTTGATGCCAGTTGATTTAGACTTCTTCTATTTTGTGGATTTAATAATTTATATTCTCTAGAAAGCACACAAGTTCTCTTCTTTATAAAAATTCTGGGACAAAGACATTTAGTGGAAATTTATTCTGGAATTCTAAACGGGAACATTATAAATTGCGATTCAACGAGGAACTGTTGCCATCAGTACAACGACCTCATCTGAGGTCATCGCCTTCCATATTGGAACTTCATCGAGATTCGAACCTGGATTCAATTAGAACTGTTTAGTGATAGGACTTATATTTTTGAATTCTAGGAATAATTTTTGGATTATATTCACAAACCGTAAGTCCTATTTCATATTTTTACCTTGTTTTCTAGGGAAATAAATTATTTTGTTAAAATTTACAAAGCTTGTTGGCTTCACTCTTTTCTTTGTTACTTTGTACGAGCCTAGTCACGTAACAATATCTACAGCAAATGTAACATACTATAAGCTTGTTCCATATATCAACGTACTCTTCTGAGAAACAGGAAATGAAATTAGCGATGTCACATTAATTCTATCATAAATGGTTAAAATGGTTTAATTTAAGGGTTATTATGGATATGGTAATTTCTGCAATTGTCTCCACATAAAGACCTTTATATGAAGTTCCACCATAGCATTTGTTGTTGTTGTTGTTTAGAGTTTAACGGCATTTTTCAGCGCGCGATATGCTATACATGACAGCCAGTATAACTGGTGGAGGAAGAAGTCGGAAAAATCCCTGTAAGAACCACCGAACCACGAGAAGCTACAGGCAAGCTTTCTCACATACTCACATTGGCTGAGCCCGAGACTCGAACCCACGCGGTCAAACGTGAATGACAATAACCAGTAAAGGCGAGCGCCTCCCCCATCCACCATGATATTTGTAACGGACAGATATAGCGGCGGGGGGTGGGGGTGGGGTGGGGGCTTATACGTTCGTCACTGGATTCATGTGTTGTTTACCTAAATTTTCCGGAGCGATACATATCTATATATAATATATAATTCTATTCTCGTGCATGAGTCTGTAGTCTTATAAAATATACGTGTACATATACATTTCCAGACGATATTAAAATTATATCAGTGAATCAACAGAGATATGACGACGAATATATATTTTTAAATTCCCCATTTGCTAATCAATCTACATGAGTGGGATATCATTTACAACTACATACCACTGTTAATTATAGCGATGGTGGTCCAAAATGTGTACAGTTTTTCTTATGAAATTGCTATAGAAAAGATTAATTTGGCATGAATTTGAAATTGATAATAATATTATAACAAGTATTTCATTTAAATGACATGTTATGTATATATGTTTCGCTAACGAAAAACACTGAAACGTTGCTTTTGTGGCTGCTCTGATTTTGTTGTTGTTTTTGTTGAAGGGTTTAATGCCATTTTTCATCACAGGATAGGCTATACATGGCGGCCAGTATAACTGGTGGAGGAAGAACCCTGGAAAACCCCGGAAAGAACCACCGACACACGAGAAGCTAATGGCAAGCTTTCTCCCGTACCCACGTTAGCCGAGCCTGAGTCTCGAACCCACGCAGTCAGAGGTGAGAAGGCAGTGACCCGTAACAGTGAGCGCTTTAGACCACTCGGCCCCCGCTCTGATGTATGTATGTATGTATGTATGTATGTATGTATGTATGTGTGTATGCATGTAGGTAGATAGGTGTGTAAGTGGGTAGGTATAGTTAAGACAAATCTAGTTAGCAAAAAAGGCCAACATTGTTTTAAAGACAAATTAAACCAACCAAATGTAAATGAGCGTCATGAGACAAAATATAAAAGGCAAGGTTGCTGCAAAAATTCCTCCGTAAAAATGGGCACAAAGCAAAGATAAAGAAAACAAATCCCCAAAATATGTTAGAATGGACCAGCTTCACAATATCTGAAAATAACGTTCTCGGGTTATCTTGCAATATTTCGAAACTCCAAAACGAGACATTCACTGCTGGGAATCTTTCAAACAATCAAATGCCAGAACGTGAAAAGTAGATCCATAACTGCCTGGAGTATTTTTAGTTTTTAACAATCAAATCATGAAAAGAAATTTTAAATCTGAACAATGATAATGTAAGCAGACATTCTGTCATGCTAGTATGGCGTACCAACGCCCTAATTTGCACGAATAGGTGTAAGGCAGATGTTGACGTCCATCATTTCGTTATCCGTCACCAATAATGCTGAATAGACTGGAGATTTAAATAAATTTATCAGCACTGATTTATGACTAGTTAGTAAAGAAAACGAAAATATTGATGAAAGGAAAACGTTTTGAAAAAAGGAAATTGCACTTGCATTTTTCGCTGAAAGACGCGTATTGAGATTAAAGCTTCTAGGAACAGAGACCTCATTTGTGTATAGAATAATGTTATTTAAATTAAAATAAAAAAACTGTAGAACAATGCTATTTTATTTAAAATACCAAAATTATTCAATGTTATTTTTTTCATATACCAAACTATATGATAATGCTATTTTTAGTAAAATACCAAAAAACTATAGAATAATGTTATTTTACTTCAAATACAAAAAGTATAGAATGATGTTATTTAAATTAACATGCCAAAACTATAGAATAATTTTATTTTAATTGAAATACCAAAATAATGCAATGTTATTTTATTTAATATACTAAATTATAGAATAATGTTATTTTAATTAAAATACAAAAAATATAGAATAATGTTACTTTAAACTAATACCTAAACTACAGAATACTTTTTTACAAAGTAAAGTACCAAAACTATAAAATAATGTTATTTTAAAATAAAATACCAGGCTATAGAATAATGTTATTAAAAATTAAAATGCCAAACTATGTAATAATGCCATTTTAATTAAACTAACACAACTATCGAATAACGTTACTTAAATTAAAATTGTTTAGACAATTTCTATACTTAGATCGGGGATTCTGAAAAGGGGTTTATGTGGACGTTTTCAGGGTTTGAAACTTACATTAGTCTGTTAGCCAGATAATATTAGATTTCACTGCAGACTAAAACTGGTATTAGTGTAATGGGACTAAGGAAAATTTTGTTTTAAATTTAGATTGGACAGAAAGGGTGGGGACGTGCAGCTGCCTTCTGAACCTGCAAGGATAGTGATTGTTTATCTACTGACTGTAGTTACAGTTTATTTAAACGACGTGCCTCTAAACATGCTTTGATAGCTAAACTTTATATACCTTTAAATTTCTTTGTAAGTTTAAGACTAATCGAATAAAGCTTTGTGAACTAAAATCAACGCAACTGAGTGCAAAAGTGTATTCTTTAAAAGTTATTAAGGCATAGACATGCATACTGTGAAATAATTACTTTAGATACTAGAACTATTCATGTCACGATATGTACCTTCCATAACAAAATATGCAGATAAGTTTAGTTGGAATAATAAGAACAGACTTCGTAGGTTGGATCGTTGAAAGTTAAACGGTTGGATATTCATTTCATGAAATATCAATATAAATATTTCTTCAGTTATAAGTTTTCTCCCAAATCGATTTTATTAAATGGTTATATTGCATCGAAAACATGACGTACAATGGAAAATGGTGTAGAAAATAAATTTCTGACGATATGATTTTCTCCTGAAGAAATTATAAATGCATAGCCTGGAGTCTCTTTTCAATAAGATGCAGAGGCAGAGAGACAAACATACATTCAAATAGTCCCAAACGTGCTCTTTAGTGTACACTATACTAAGTCTAAAACGCGGCGTGTTGAAAAGAGGAACCATATGTTATTGCCATATATTTCCTACCTCTGATTTTCCCGAAAGAAAACTTTATCGACTGTTTAACAATTTTGTCACCCTGGGATATTCGAGAAAAGAAAAGGACGGGAATTGCTTGTAAATATTTTAGAACCAGATGTTTTAAAGTTGTACCCTTTCCTTTAAATTCGGGCAAAAGTAATTGGTTTCAAGAACGAAGTTACGCTTCTGATTTATGTATTTATTTGCAGATAAAGGCGACAGATTGACAGTGTTTTAAATGCCAAGAATTTGATGGCTCATATTTCCATCTAGGAAATAATCCTTGACCTTCAGGTTGGTCTGATTATTTGTTGTAACTCTTAGACACCTTCTTGTTGGTCTGGTTATTTATCGTGACTCTCTGACGCCTTTTTGATTGGTCTGATTATATATTTTAACTCTTAAACGCCTTCTTGGTTAGTCTTGTTATTTATCGTAACTCTTAGGCACCATTTTGTTGGTAAATCTCAGACAGCTCTTGCTATTACCCAAAATGAATTTGTGTCAACATTGTCTTTTCCTTCGTTAAACCAGAAGCTTTCAACATTGTCATTTCCTCCGGTTACCCAGAAGCTCAAGCTTTATCAACAAATACAACCCTGATAGATAATGCAGTGGTACATATATTGGAATCCTACGCCACCAAAAAGAAATATCTCCAATTAAAAATGGGCCGGTGGGTTGTTAAACTGTAGGCCCAAAAAGAATCACAGAAGTTGATATTTAAGTCTATGACATTTGTTTGTTTACTTGTAAAGACTGTTTCTCGGCTGTATCTACCAATCGTAGATAAGTTTAGTGAACAAGAAATAATCCAACTTTGATTTTCAGTAAGACCGGTTAAAACAAATGGAGATATGACGAGGACTATTTTACTGCCCTTAGCTTTATTATGGAGGTGTGTGAAAAAAGAATGCGAGGGGTCTGGGCAACTGAACTCCCAGTAGGGGCGAAAGGGTCGAACCTGCGCTTACCAAACACATTATTTTAACAATCTAACTGGGAAGAAAAGTTACTCAAGGGAACGTTCCGGTTGTTTTGCAAGTAGTTTTGGGGGTTTCTTTTATTTAATTATTTAACTTGTGGTGGGGTGCACCTGCTCCAGAATTACAAGCACAGTAACGTAAAGAGAATATTTATTTTTATAATGTTGTATTATTGAAAGCAAATCAAAGAATATAATCATAATATATCCTTTGAAAAACAGACCAAACTATCATTTGAACTATTTACATTTTAGCAAATCAAATAGAGTGGAACCGCTAATGACCCGGGACCACTAGGACCAATCAATTGTTTCGGCTTTGAGAAATATTTGGTTTACAGCAAACAGTGTGTGAATAAATATTTTGTTTACTTTTTTGTATTTGCAGTTGTTATTTGTTTGTGTCGTCCACCTGAAAAGGTGATCAGTGGGTCGCGTCGAAATAATGCCTTCACTTTTATGGTGTCCATTGCAGCTTTGTCGCAGATATTTACTGGCCTGGCACAGCTTCCTCCCACTGTGTCGCTGGGACGAGACTAAACTTTAGCCCGTTCAGTTACCAAAGTTTCTTCTAAAGAGACTATATGTCTTTGGTACAACGGCATTAAAAAGTGACAGTACTGCGGCTTAGAGTTCTTGATTTTCCGGCATAGCGTCGCGATAGTCTATTGCAACAGCTTCGGCTGTTATCTGACAATCTACAAAGTCGGACGGGGTCAGTGCATACGGCTCAGTCGTACGTCTACGAGCTTGAACTTGTCGTGGGGATGGAATTGGAGGCTGAACCATATCCATGCGCAGGAACAAGGCCGTGTGGCCGTGTGGCTGAGACAGGAGGCTCATCCTAAAGTTTCGTCTTTGTCGGGGATGGAACTGGCCGTAGGGCTAGAGCCAAACAGCAGTTTGCCTGATCGCCTCCAGCGCATCATATTCATTTTTATTTTTATCTGACTTCTACGTAGGAAGTCGCTCGGTGGTAATAGTGGACGTGGTGATTGTTGTATTAATAAGGAAATACGTTCACAGAGAGCATTACCTTCTCACACAGCCTTCTGAGTTTCTTGTCGCCATACACCAATTTATTTTGTGCCCTAATTTTGTCACACGAGCAACAAAGCATTGTCTTGGATTGAGTGTCTTTCCACATAATTGGCTTGGTAGATGCAGAACGCTCGCCTTTCGCTTAATCTGAAGGTGTATCTTGCAGTAGTCGCACATGGATGATTCTTTTTGGCAGTAGTCTGTCCTACCAACTATCTATCACATTCAGTAATCGTATTCTGTCATTCTCACCATACGTATGCCAGAAGAAAAGTATTTATCTAAAAATATTAATTCGATGTGCCCGAAACCTCAAATCTAAAAATATTAATCCGATGTGCCCGGGACCTCAACAGTGTTATGCGACATGCTGGTTGTAAGCTATAGTATAAAATGGGGCGAGCCGGCAAGGAATTGGGTGGCCGTTATCGATGTAGGGAATACGGCTGGTACTGACGATGGGATGATTTGCGGTTTTGAGTAAGGCTTGGCAAAAATCAGTCAGGTTGGGTGGGGTAGTTATTGCAGATCAGCCTTTAAAATTTATTGATAATGCAATAGTATCGAGTTGAAGACCCGACCAGGCCAGCTTATGTCGGCTGCCTCGATGTGTCCCTGAGAAAGTCACATGTCCAAGTAACCCCTGCATAATATTGCCAATAATTTATTAAAAGTACTCTTAAATACAACAAAAAAGCAACATAAACTGATATACCACTCCGGTTGACTAGTGGTTCGAGCATCCGCCTCAGATGTGGGAGGTCGCGGGTTCGAACGCCGGCCGAATCATACCAAAGACTTATAAAACAATGACACTAGCTGCCCCACTTGGCGCTCAGCATTAAGGGGTTAGTGTTAGGACTGGTCAGCCTGGTGTCAGGATTATGTAACTGGGTGGAACATCATGCTAGATATCACTATAAAATTGCCACACTGCAGACATTGTAGCTATATGACTGAAAAATTTTTAGAGCTATGTTAAAAATCCAAATCACATACACACATACATAAACTGATTCCAGTCTGCTTACTGTACAATGAATAGAGTATATTGTATTCTATGACCTCGAATTCGTTGTGATTTAGAAATTTGCAAGTGGTTTCTAGCTGTTCTCCTTTAAGGTCAGATAATGTTTTGATCGGTATTAAGCATTTGAATCTTCCAGCTATTCCACCCGCCGTATACTAAATTGACAACTGTGTTGTTTAAATAACTAATTTATCTGTACAGATACACGCCACAAACTGTTCATTAAAAATCTTGCACCCAAATAAAGAGTCCACCGTATAGTTTAAACCGTCTATAGTACATTCCAGTTTACCTACTTTAATAATGTTGTTTTCAGTGGACTATTTAAGCTCCATCATACTTATAAAGTTACAAAAACACGTGGTAAGAAGCATATTTTCTCTTAATTTCCATAAAAACAAAACTGGTGTTCCCAAATCAACACAGCAGACATTTTTCTATAATTAATAATTTTTTTTATGGAGCTCGTGTATGAGAAATTGTTATCAGCAAACATCTAACCAAACAGTTATATTTCGGCGGGGTTGAAGCTGAACACATACATTGAGGTCACACAAAAATGACCATTTCACATTCATAATTATTCTGCTTTATGTAGCAAGAAACTTTACTGCTCTGGAGACAGATTATGTCTCATATACATATGTTTTACTGTTTCATCCTCACTTGTAGAATGTATTTCAAACAAAAAAGAATTTTTGCACCATTTATACATTAGACTCGGAAAATGGATAATTACATGTAATATTCAGAGCATATCTGCCTTAAAGTTATTGTTGAAATGTCGAAAGCAAGGATGGGAACGTAAATTTGAAGCAATCTGGAAAATGTTGATTTTCAGATTGTATTCTAAGTAAAGTTACATAATATCAGATGTTTAGACAGTGAGTTTTGTGCTGAAACCGGTTTCAATAATACCCGACCAGACCTGTTCCATTTCATATAAACACTCTTGATGTACTCAGTTGGTTTTAAAATAGTGTTATGAAAAGGTGGTTTTGCTTAAACCTTTTTGCCCCCGAAACCAGGATCGTTTTTGACTGTGCAGTGGTCAGTTGTTCATTTTGAGTTGTGAATCCAAAGCGCCATTCATTCCAAAGACCGCAAAGATTTAAGATCAACATTTTCCATTATAGTGAAGACAGCATTGATTTCTATAACAACACCAAAAATATCAGGCTCAAATGTTAAAAAGATGATCTCTTTTCCAAAATGTAAATGTAGTGGCAAGACTGAGATATACAATATTTCCGGTAGATTGTTGTTGTTGCTGTAGGGTTAAACGCAATTTTTCAGCACAAGATGGGCTATACATGTTGGTCAGTATAAATGGTGGAGGAAGAACCCTGGAAACCACGGAAAGAACCATCGACTCACGAGAAGCTACTGGCAAGTTTTCTCACGTACCCGCATTGGCTGAGACCGAGACTCGAACCCACGCAGACAGAGGTGAGATGGCAGTAATCCGTAACGGTGAGCGCTGTAGACCACTCGGCCACCGGGGCCCCTTTCCGGTAGGTAAAATATTTCGTGCTTTTAATTCTGATAGTACATCTTTGTCACGTCTGCTAAGCCCAGCTATAATGACTAGTATAAGCTATAATATTACTGCGGCCATGTGTCTGAGGTCGATAGTCTGCTGCGGGCTAGTGTTAAACTCTTACGCAATGTTACCGTGACCCGACAAAGACCGCAAACTTGAGTTGGCGTAGGCGACCGCTTACATCATTTGACAAAGGCTTGTGGTTATCACACCTAGGTGTTAAAGATTAGTCCTAAGATCAGAGGGAAGCCCGCGGGGTGAGCGGGGCGTTTTCTCATCCGTCCCCACGTTGACAGGCAGCGAGAGGGACATTGTCCGCTAAGTTTGATTGGATCGGTTCACAGCAACATCCAATCGGAATTGAGATAGAGGGTGTGATTACAATTTAGATCCGAATGATAATTTTAAAAACTCGGAAACAAAGAGTTAGTTTCGCCTGGACAGATTTTTGAGCAATAGGGTTACTCCGAGGAAGCCACTCGTAATTTGGCGATAAAACTTAGAGGTAGATTCTAAGGAAAGACAAAGCTTCGAAAAGGAAGCTTTTAAGGGGACAGAGAACTTCCGGTTTAATTGAGTCCCGAGTCTCCAAGAGGGGGAGACAGAATTGAGACTAGCCGAACAGTCGAAGTCTACAGAAGTCTAGTCAGTGGAGAGAAGGTGGATAGAAGGTGGAGGAGGAGGAAAAGGAGTCTGGAGGAGAAAGTGGAGGAGGAGGAGGTGTATAGAGAAGTCGAAGAGGAGGAGAAGGAATTTGGAGAAAGTCAGGGAGGAAGAGGAGAAGGAATTGGGAGAAACAGGAGAGAGAATAATACCACAGATAAGTCGAATACAAGGACAGGTGGGAATCGATCTCACACTGCTGATCAAGTGATGCAATAGGCTATTGAAGGGTCGAGCGGAAGGAGTGTAATTGAGAATTAGTGTCATTTGATTATTGAATTGTTATTAAATTGTTATTCATTGAATTTCAAACTTTTTGTATATTTAGCCCTTTAACTGTCGGCATTGCTGATCGAGGGCTCGGGGCTTCACATTTATCTTTCACTAATTTAACTTCCAACCAAAATCGAGCCTGGGTGGGACTTCTATAATAGTTTAATTAAAATATTGGGAGCACCCCACCCACAACCATAACACATCCCCCACAATCTTGCCTTACAATCCTTCAATTTATTATCACATAATTTTTGAAAGGTAATATTGAAGAAAAACCTTTAGAATACATGTTAACATGATATTTGCAATTAATATTTAGTCCTAAAACAAATGTCATAATATATAATGCCCTTACTTACTATCAAATTCCAAGGCTTTAAAAACAAATCACTTCTTCGAAAAAGTCAAATGGCGGTTTTTGATTTATTGGAAGCATGTGGGGAATTAGAAGCTGAATAATGGGTAATTTCGTTCAGAGTAAGTCTGCAGTTTTGCAAATTTTAGCATTATCATTTTGTATAAATTTCCAAATACAGGTTAGATTTCTGTACCATTAAGAGACCCAAAGAAGTAGTCTTTCGATTAATCTATTTTTCGAGCATTGGTCAATTTCACTGAAATGTCCTATTAATTGATTTCGATTCATGTGATCGGTTTAGTAGAAATTCAATTATGCACTATTTCCACCTGTTAAAATTTATGGTTATTTTGAACAATAACTCTCACTTACACAAATCAATTTTCAGAATAATTGACTATTAACCGTTAAGTATCAGAAAGCAGAAACTATTCCCTGGTTATGAAATGTTCTTCTCAACACTTTCTTTAACAATAATTATCGATTTGGAAGTTCTGAGTCAGATAGTTTCATGAGTATGTGGCCAAATAATTGTTCGTCTTGGTTTTGAAAGAGTGACAAAGCGTCATTATCTTGTAACCTTGAATAATCGTTTTCCATCCTGTAAGCAGGAAATAATCTTATTTCCATATGCACGTGCTTATTTGCGCTGACTTTGCTCGGAGAATCCATGCATTACGCTGGTCATCCTTATAAAAATACTCCAGGTTAATAATTCCACCTGTAGTTTTCGACTTAACGGACTCTTCGTACCGAAAGACACGGATTAAAGTAAGTCAGTCTCTGTCTATCTCTCTGCGCAATATGTTCCTGTCTGGAATTAGCCTTTATGTATCCAGTTTAGTCGTTGACAAATGCATATTGTTTATGCGATTTGGGAGTACAGTGCAGACACTACATTCTAATTCCAACCGATGCGAGTACACAAATGGAATCGCAAAAATGTAAAACTATTTCAATAACTGCCACTAGAACGATCATTTCTTTTAAAAGAAAACTTTCGTCAAAAATATCAAAACATACACATTCTGATATCTTCACACCAAAAGTGGTCATGTATTAAAACCATAGTGGTTGCTGATATTGCGAGTGAGTGGCCTCAACTTTACAACTGCATGTTTAATATGCCATGTCAAAATTGAAACGTTCTGGATTTCGTCAATATTTGTTGAAAGTTTGGATTATAAAAAAAACATTAAACTAGGTTGTTTTTCTGGTGACACTTGATTCAAGATTTTACCTAACAGTAATTACAATGTTACCTATCCTATCAACTAGAGAAGTGACAGAAAGCGGTAAAGAAGTGGAGAAACGCATGTTAGTCATATGCGGGTGACAGCGCAAACAAAAGGAATACGCAAGAAAGCAAGGGAATGTCGTTCCCACAGCACTGAACCCCACACGAACTCGTTACAAAGAAAATTAAGAGTATCTGTCAACTAATCGAGGGCTGAGAGGATTAACCTGTGTTGTATTATTATAGGTAAGACCCCTCAGCCCTCGAATCATGACGGATACCTCTAATTTTCTTTGTAACCAGGCCCTGTTGTCTGAAGCAAGGTAAAAAATGTCACAGAATTTAGGGACAATTTGGTCATGTCATTTTGAATGCTCACCTCTCAACTCCACAGGGGTTCGTCACAAAGAAAATTGGGAGTATCCGTCCATGAATCGAGGGGGGGGGGGTTCTAACCTGTAACAATATAACACATAGGAAGACACCAGCCCGCACCCCTCTGTAGTTCCAACCCTGCTAGTTTATCCTAATTGCGTCTGCTAATTTCCAACTTAAGCCAGTCGTAATCAAGAATAGTTCAATTTTCAAAACAGCTCGACACACTTCGTTCAGTTGTTACATATTGTAGAAAATTCAGTAATTGTTTGCCGATTTTGACGTCTGGACAAGTAATGTCCCCGGCAGTGCCGTTTGCATTCGGATAGTCTTGGATTTCACCACTGACCGAAAGGTAAGATCCGAGCAGCCTCGAGTCTGTAGTTCAGCGCTAAATACAAGCAAGCGACAGCAAGGAAATAAATCGATAATTTTATTGTGCCTTGGTAAAATAAGCATAGTAGCGTAGATAATGCTAATTACCAAAATGTTAAAACATATATTTTATATAAGAATGAGAATGTTCGGAATATAATTATAAATTTATAACTGTTTAAGTGATTACAATAAGTATGATTTATTTTCAAACAATAAGTATGTTTCAGGAGTTAACAATGCACTCTGCAACAATGTAACCAGGAATCAGCACCAAATTTACCAAAATCAGTACTTGTTTTTGCCACCAAAATTAAAACCCATCACAATGTACATTAACGATATTTACTGCGGACTCGAGGTTACTCGGATCTTACCTTTCGGTCATGGTGAAATCCAAGACTATCCGAATGCAAACAGCACTGCCGGGGACATTACTTGTCCAGACGTCAAAATCGGCGAACAATTATTACATTTTCTACAATGTCACAAACTGAACAAAGTGTGTCGAGCTGTTTTGATAATTGAACTATTCTTGATTACTACTAGCTTAAGTTGGAAATTAGCAGATGCAATTAGGATAAACTAGCAGGGTTGGAATTACTGAGGGGTGCGGACTGGTGTCTTCCCTTGTGTTGTTACAGGTTAGACCCCCCATCCCTTTATTCATGGACGAATACTCCCAATTTTCTGTGTAATGAACCCCTGTGCTCGACTCCAAATGAGCAAGCATACATTGTAAAGTGTACTCGAGGGTTTAGCCACAGGGGCTCGTTACAAAGAAAATTAGGTTCAAAACCCGGCCGAGTCGCATCAAAGATCTGTAAAATGGTTACTATTAGCTGCCTCGCTTGGGGCTCGGCATTAAGAGGTTAGTGTTGGGAGTGGTCGGTCTGCTGTCAGTATTTTGACTGGGCGGGACATTATGCTAAATGACTATGGCATAATGTCTCTGTGCTAGACATCACTAATAAACTGCCACATGCATACATTGTAGCGATATGACTCGAATTGTTAAAACTACGTGTTAAAAATTTAGATCTCTCTCTCTCTCTCTCTCTCTCTCTCTCACACACACACACACACACATACAGAATTCAATACTCTAATGTAGTTTGCAATGTTTGTGTCAGTGGCAGCAATGATGATTTTATATAACGTGAAATACTTTAATGTAGTCTGCAAGGTTATGCCGGTGGTAGTGCCAAGAGGTTTTCATAAAACGTACTATGTTCTATTGTAACTTGCAAGGTTATGTCATTGGCAGCAATGAGGTTTTCATAAACGTGCAATATTCTAATGTAGTTTGCAAGGTTGTACCAGTGGCAGCAATGGGGCATTGATAAAGATACAAGTACAAATGAAGGAAACAGATTTTGCTTCAGCGACAATTAATATTCTAAGATGCAGTTATTCTAGATGCTATTCCCCTAACCCCCATCCCTTGACTAAGCGCGTTTTGGGGCTACTGGAATAAAATATGACGCAGACAACTTAAGTAATTCAAAAATCATTCCAATGACTCGCGCAGTTCTTTTGTAACACCTTTTCCATGCATCTAATCTAGAAAAATCAAAACTACTGACAACAGGCCTAGAAACATTTTTGACCCGTGGCGCTTCGAATTTTGGAAGTTTTGTTGCATTGTGAACTTAATATGTGATGCAAATGTGATAAAACTAAGATAAAATTAGGAATCGCTTTGCTCGCAAGTTCTAATTGAAATTTGGAAAATAAGAATCGTACTAGACCACATGTTCGTGCAGCATGCGTGCTTTCGTACGTGTGCAATGCTTCGCAGGCAAACCACTATAGAAATGACACAAAGCTTCAAGAATTGATTTTAAGCAACTGTCATGTCATTTTAATCTAACCTTTGGTGTACAGCTGGTTGGGGAGTCTGGAGAAGGGGAAATAAGAGGTCGTATAATGGACTGGGGAGACTGTGATGTCATTTTGCTTAGAATTTCACGTTTTCTTTTCTTCCAGATGTATGGGTTTTTCGCTCTACTAGTCTTGAATACAGTGATGGTCGTGAAGACTGGTAAGTACAGCAAATTTTATACTATAGTCGATCCAATCGGTATCACGTTTCTTTCAATACATTTTCACTTTTAATTCGCCATGCCAATTTAGCTACTGGTGGCATAATCTGTGATGAATTTTGCAAAATTGTCTTACTTTCAAGTTATATTCTTATATTTGTCTACTTCTACGAAGTAACGTAGAGTTGTACTAACCTCGACGTCATTCATCTTGACGTCGGTTTTGGGCTCTGCGTCCGTGTCCGCACACATACGTGTATAAAAACATGTGTACAGCCTTATTGCACCGAAACCTCCATTTCTTCCCATACCCTAGGGAGCAATTTTGAGTGGGTTTCTAGCATCCAAGCCCTGTGAAGGGATGAAACAGGCTAATTGTGTACAACATTCCTGGTCACTTTTTGCGTAGTTGGCTGGTGTATGACATTCCTTGGCAAAGGGATTTTATCGTCGTCACGATCACTTCTCCTTCAGTGCAGAAGTAGGAAGTATGTCACAACAGACCACCTTTGTTGACACGAGTTAAAGTTTGTTGTGCTGATGCTGGAATGATCAGGCTAGCCACAGGTCGATTGCATGTATCCGTTTGACAACATATTTACAATTAAGAAAAGGTCACTGCGACCCACATTTCATATTCGGCTGACTTGGGTTCAACTTTCGCATTAAGCACATGAACACGCGTTTTATACATCCTGTTTTACTTTGTTACAACCGGATTCATGAAGCTTGGTAGACCGCATCCGTGGCTTAAGTGATTAGAGCGTCCGTCTCTGATGCGGGAGTTCGCGGGTTCGAACCCCGGCCGAGTCGAACCAAAGACTTGAAAAAAAACAAACTAGCTCAGCATTAAGACGTTCGTGGTAGGACTGGTCGGCCTGGTGTCGGTACAATGTGACTGGGTGGGGCATGATGCCAATTGTCTGAGGCATGATGCCCCAGTGCTAGACATCACTATAAACTACCACACTGCAGACATCGTAGCGATATGACTGAAAAATTGTTAATCTACGTTAAAAAATCCAAATCACACAAACACGCACACATAAAACTTAGTGAGGGGATTATCTCGACGAGTACTAGATCCTCATCAAAATTAGGTCACTGTAAACCATATTTCAAGCTTCAGTGACTTCGAATATATTTTCTTTGCAGTTTATTTTCAATTAATGCTAGAAGCATGAAACTCATAATTGTATTCAGCTTTTCAGTACATATGCCTTACAACAATGGTAGTTGTCAGCTAAATTTCAGCTTTTATTGGTCTAGGCTAGGTCTTTAGATTTAGCTGACCACTTAGATTTCTTACAAACCTGAAGAATAATGAAACTTGTATGCATCCTGATGAGAACTACTCGCTCATTGCAAAGGTCGTGATTTCTCATAACGTTTGTTTCGTGTTAAAGACAAGGTTGTAACTGTGCTAGAAGTCTCAAAGTAACAGATATTTTATGCATCTGTTAGTACCACCACCCAACAAAAAGATCGCTAGGACCTTAATGTTCTGCCGATCTAGGTCCAATATTTTCATTTGGCTCTTGAACTTTTTTTCTGTTGCATCCTGTATTCGTAATTTTTGTAATGCTTGACAAGGAGAGGCATCTTGACGAGTACAACTCACAAAATTGGGTAGCTGTAGCCCACATTTAATGTTCCCCTGATTTTAGCTTAAATTTTGCTGAGCTGTTCATGCTTAAACAGGAATGTATACATCTATCTTCGTATCACCCTTGTACAATTAAAGGTCACTACATTTTAAATTGAGCAGTCTTGTGTATAATTGTGCGCCTATCCCAGGATTTTTTAAATTCGGTATGCGTATTAGCCAATCAAAAACGAGAATTCATTTCGACTAACACATTCCATTGTTGTATTGGGTCATTATGGACAATATTTTAAGCTTCACGAACTAGTATTGAATGTTTGATAATTTGATAATTTATCTCGCACTCTAAATGCTAGAATCGTGAAATTGATGCTGCGATGCGTCTCCAGTAGTGTGGCAGTCACACATGAAAAACTTGACGTGTCGTGACGTACATTTTCATCGTCAAGTTTTATGTCGAGCTTGTGAAGACGGAGTTTCTGGGCATACTTTATGTATACTATCCTAACTGGAATCACCAAACAAGAGGGGATGCATCTTGACATGTAATAGTTTGTTTCAGCAAGATGCCTTCTTGCCTAAATTTCGTGCTTGGTAACATTTTTTAATTGTTTATAGTTAATTTTGTCTTTAAGCTACGATCGTGAAAGTTGATACTTGGATGACTTATGTTTATAACCAATAATATCGCTGACAGTTTATGTTTAAGAACGTTACTAAATTCCACCTTCGTATTTTTAAATGTTTATATAAAATGTATCATAAAAGGGAAAAATCGCTATAAAAATAGTTCACAATTGTTTTGTGCTTTATTTACGCTCAGATAAAGGTTGCAGCATTGTCTGGGGTTGGACAGATTTTTCAATTTCAGAAAACATATGGAGGCGTACTAATGATACACTGTATTAATATTGGCTTTTAAAAACTGGCCACTTTTACGACAGATGCTCATGAAATTTGACCTTGTCCCTCAAACAGTCATAAACTAAGTTGTAGCGAAATTGTCGCTAAAACAATATCATTTAACATTCATGTTACCTTATAATTGTCAACCAAAAAAACAAAAAAATTTAAGGCGAGATGTCCACTCTAGTGATAAGCCATTTTTCCCCAACAGTCTTGACCAACAATCTGTTAGAATAATCGTGTGAAACCCATCAGTTTTCGTGCAAAATTAGAACTAATAAAACTTTACAGGGTGGCGGAAAGTTCCGAACACAAAACCGCCTTTATCACAAAGGCAGCGTTTCGTAATCTAATCGGAACAATAGATAATAAATAAACCGGACATAATTTTATATAATTTTATACAAGACATTGATTCGTCTTTGTATTTCTCTTAATGTCCAGTAAGGATATATATGGTTACTGGATAATGATCACAATATATTTCAAAGTTGTAAACAGAGGAGCTTGGGGTTTGTGTGATGGACTGTGAATAGACGAACGGATCCGTGTATGTTGTATGTCTGAAGTTTTCTTTCAAGGCAGAAATATGAAAGGTAAAGTCTTTGTATCAAGAGTTCATTAGATGTATGGGCTAACTTTAGTTTGAAATTAGATCATTAGCACATTCTACCTGTGCACATCCGGAGATTAAGTACTTGCCTAAAACATCCATTTTCTCCCTATATCGCCACTTCCTTCACTCGTTTTCAGGCATCCCACAAGAATGCTCAGAAGGAGTTGTGAGCGAAGGTCATGCCTTCGGCCTCGACCCCAATGAGTGTGGTGCTTTCTTCGAATGTGTCCTTGTTCCCGGTGATAAATTGCTACAAACTGCAGACTCGTACAACATTTACCGGAAAAACTGTGGATTCGGTCTGTTCTGGTCCAACACCCTTTTGACTTGCGTTCTGCCACGTAATATCACTGATCCTCCAGACTTCCGATGCAATGGTAAGCTTATGAATCGCCCTTCTCTTAAGCCAGTCAAATAACTTTTAAAAATGTTTAGAAAGCCTCGTTTTTAAGTTGCAAAAATAACAACTGTTTATTTACCAAGACTGTTCAGCAAGCCTTTAGATGGTTACATTAGTACAAGTGACGTAGAAGACGAAGCAATTAGTTCAAAACGCAAGAATGGAACTACTTGTGTACCCATTCGCCTTTCTTGCACACTTGACAACACTTGCAAATGTCCGTATTTATTTCTTGAGATTGGTTGCATGTATAATATCTAATGATACAAATTGAACTTCACATTTTACACGATTCATGCAGTCAGGAAGCGTGACAATAGATTACACAAAATGCAAATTCTGCGGACGTTGATAACGTGTAATAGTTTTTCAAGCTTCTGAAATTCAGTTTTTAAACGGTATTTTAGTAGATGGTCTTAGAAATCTCGTGGAAACATCGAGATCCTCGTTGCACGAGCCAGAGCATTATGATACCGCAAGTTGGTTAAAATCGTTCGCATTTGATCGCACTTTGTAGCTATGTTCATATTGTAGAGCAGACGTGACATGAAATTTAATTCCTGTAACTATCGGTGTGAACATTTACAAATATGAAATCTAGTAAACAACTTGGATTCTAATAAACTAATTGAAATTGAACTGGAAGAAGAAAACAAATAAAAAAAGGGGGGGGGAATGCGCAAGTCAATGCCTTGGGTGGCACTATAACCTATCTTGTTTTCTTGTGGAATTTCAGATCCTTGCACACTTCTTCCCGAAGGAAGACGGCGCCCGATGTTCGGTAACTGCGGCGGATTCTGGATCTGCAATGACCGTACCTCAATCGGAGTTTGTTGTCCGAAAAACCAGCTGTATGACGAAACCACTGAAACGTGCATAGAAGATAATACAGGAATCTGCAACAATACAGATTGTAATCCTCCGCTAGCGATCGTTATTGGTATGTTAAACAGCTATGTTATCTCCCAAGAATGCCGGATGGAGCAATGCTGCCTCCCATTCAACCAATACATAACAATTAAGATAAACATTTTAATGTCTAAGAATGCGTTGGATCCCAGATTGGCATCCAAGTCGATACTGGATAGTGTGTGCTGCGTATCAAAATGGACTTGAGGTCTAACTTTGGTCAAAAATATTGTATCTTGTCAGATCAAGTACCCACTAATTTTGCTAATCATTTCACATTTATGCCAATCTCCATATAAAAAAACATTCAAGACACCTGTTTGTAGTATGGCACGACTGAAAGTATCTCTAGTGCGCGTGCGCTTCATGTATCACCTGGGACAATCTTTATCACAAAGTACAAGTCAGAAGAGGCACACTAGTAAATGCATACATGAATACTTACCCTTTAAATGAAGGTTCAAGGAGTAGTGCACACGTGTATGTCGTTCATACATCCATACATTACCTTTAAATTAAGGTTCAATGATAAGTGAATATGCATGTACTTAACATGTGTACGTATGTATACATGTATGTACGTACGTATAGACATGTGCACTTCTCCTTAAACCTTAATTTGAAAGGTAATGCATTTTTACCAGCTTCTTTTAGGGATATTTCTTTACAAAACACAAATTTATTCGGTACTTTAAGCCTCCGGCTCATAATGCACAAGATGATAAAACAGTATAACACGCAGTGAGCCATAAACAGTATAGTAAAATACATCTATTTTTAAGTATTGATATCGATACTTCTAACAGCTTATCTCGTGGTTTTAAATGCAAAATACAAAAATTGTGAAACCAATATAATAAGGCTTATTTTCTGAGTGGACATAAAATGTTGTAAATAGATAATGGTTACATCTCGTCGAGATATTTATATCCTTAATTGGTTTAAGCACATGTACATACAAAATGATTTATCTTCTACACACTTGATATTTTCTTTAAGACTATCGGCAAATTCATAAATCTTTCAATTTTAATACGTCTTCGTCGATCAGTTAAGTGTTGTTCAGGAAATCGAAAAGGTACAAATGCTTCTTTGAGACTGAAACGTAGATCTAATTTAAATTTCTCAATATCCACTAAAGACTTGTATTGACTATGATAAAATTTGCTTTGTAGAATCGCTTATTTTTCCTGACCAGAACTGTAACGAGGAATCAAATAGATGTAGTCTGAACATAGTTTCTGTCAGCCATTTCTTGCGCTAGCCATGCACAACTAAAACCACGAGAGAAAAAATTGACTGGATTCGCCAATGTGTTTTTGCCGGCATTATTCATTTTTTTAACATAATATAACATTGGAATGGATACCTGCTTGTCGGCATACGCATAATTTTCGCCCTGTACTTTATAAATCAGAACAAAAGTTGTATTCGAAGGGTATCGTCCACATTCTCGAAGACTAATATAATTATTTAGTATTTGGTATGTTCAGATATCTTTTACAGAATCTATTGAATTGCATCTATTTCATGTGAATATTCATACTCGAATTCATTTCCGATCTGTAACATATTGGTTTCACCACAGTAAATATTCAGTTGTTTTCCTTTGCAATGGAATTCAAATTTCCGAGGTTTCTATAGCAACAGCAATAAGGTTAACAAAACGATATTTTTTTTTACCCTGCGTCCATCAGTTATTTTCTTGCACATTTATTTTATTCAGGTTGTTCATTGCGGGAATTTCCAGGGGATAAAACAAAGTATATCGAAGAAGCGTATAACATGGCTATGATACGATCTTGTCCGGAAGGAACTATTTTTGCTTCTTGTGGCTGTATTTATGACAACGACTTCGACCCAAGCCAAGTCGCAGTCAAGGGTAGGTAACTCCATTATTATAAACCAAAGACAAACACTATAGTTCCAAACCCAAGATAGATGGTATATACAGAATATTACTCCAAGGCTTTCTGTCATTTATTTACCGTAGCGATTGAAGCTTATTAGAATAAATAAAATCCAGACAGGATTTCGCGCAAACACGTTTTATGCTATGGTTCATTTGTTGCCATTAGAAAGTACAGTCCCAGTTTTCTTCACACTCCGATATTAATAGCTGGCGTTAATTTTCCCGAGTATATTCCTCGAGCAAAAGACGAACGGTATAGATCCGACTGTGCCGAGGTGAGAACTTGACCTTTATCGGAAGCATTAGGTAATTTAAGGCCAAATCAAGTACTATGCAAACCATGTGCTTTCATTAACATTATGCCCTTGTACTTGGGTCTACGCGTTTGAACCAATTTTCAAATGTGAGGAAAAGGCATTTTGTCAGCAGGAATTTAGGGTTTTAAACCTAATATAAACGAAGATTCTAAAGTTCATTAACTACTCAAAACGTACCATTCAAACTTGAATTTAAATCCTGTCTGAAAAATTGGTTCCAAGAAGCCTCTTTTACGGTACAAGACGGCACGAGCATTATTTGTAAGTGTATTGATGCTGTTCTCCATTTTGCGGGACAATTTGATGTCAGAGCCAGGATCAATTATAAGATATTTTAATGTTTTGTCAGAGTCCGGATCAGTCTTTAGTTTGGTGTTTTACGGCACACAAACATTAAGGCTATTTATTGCCGAGGAAACTGGACACACAATGGTAGCTGACCCAGATTTGCTCCGATGGTAGGATTCGAACCCACACATTTCTGGTCGCGAGTCCGACGCGCTAACCACTGAGCCACCGCGACTATAGTTGTCGTTGTAGAGTGGGCCATTGATTTTCAAGATCAATATTACATCGGTAAATGTCATTTTCAGCATTTTGTCTCTTCATAATTAACAGCATGAACAAACATTCCCCCACCTCCACTGTGTACTAATTTAAAGAATAAACCCATTAAGATATCTTTTCGGTGAGAAGGCCAGCAAAACAAAGGTGTTCGGAAATACGTTTTGATATGGTAATTTGGTACATTAAATGATGCATACAGTAACAATACAAAGTAACAAAGAAACTGTTTAAATTGCTAGATATTAGAATTTATATCCGGAATGTAATAAACATACCCGGCTATAGAGCAAGTATGCAGCTTTCATCATTGGACTGGTGAGATGCCTAAAAAATCACCGATTTAATCTGGTATAGGGTATAGATAGAAGAAGAAAAAATCTTCCATTGTAACATCGACATAAAATGTTTAAATCTTATCGAAATGTGCGTGTATATGCGAAATAGTAGCCACCGTAAAATTTCAAAACCTGCATGACGCGTTCATGCAGAATACATATTTTCTATTTAGATTTTTGGCATGTGTGATTGTAAGCCATTTAGGGAATGTTACACATTGGAACCAGGCATCCTCACCTTGTGATACTTTGTATTCACTTTGTGACGCACGAGGCTGTATATAGATGCCGCTCTTGATGTTGCGTTTCCAAGTCTGTTGATCACCTATATTACTAGCTTATGAATTAGAAAGCTGTTGGGCGGACAAAACAGTTCTACAGGTAAACATGTCGGATGGCACAAATGGCACAAACGACTAGTGCACCAATGTAATATTAAAGTCTACAAAATATGGAGAGGGCCACGAATAAGGCGGAGAGCTCCAAATGTAGCCGAACCCTTCACTATTAATTTTACTTGTATATAGCACACGGACCGAACAAGTTTGTTCAGTGTACAAGGAAAATTCCAATTTAGCCGTGTCCTTACAACAGATTTCTTTAAAATATTCCTAATTGTTGTCCCATGTTGATGAACTAATTAGAAACTTCGCTGTTAGCAAGCAGCGTACCATCCGACTTGTGCAGGTACGTAGTGCATAATATTTACTCGACAGTCGATTTCTACTTTATGCCTGTTCAATTCGACCTATATGCTTTTCCAGTTTTTATAGACATGAACTCGTTTTAGTTTGTAGATGCTGGACCAATATGCTTTTCCAGTTTTTATAGACATGAACTCGTTTTGGTTTGTAGATGCTGGCAATACGAGCGCAGTGAACTTAGAAAATCAATGAGCACACTGACTTTATTGAATCTGAATGTGAAAGTGTAACTTTTATTACAAATAATTGCATGTATGAACCAACTCATTGCACGTGACGGTATGGCTATGATATCACGTGTCCAGGCGAGATGTTATTTTTAGTTCAGCAGTTTTATTTTTGGACCTGTTACAGAATGCGAGCCACACTTCATCCTGGATTTCGATGAAAATGATTTGTCCCAACCTGGAATTGAATTTGCAAGAGTCCTAGTCCAGTCGGATGCAGACGTTACCGCCAATACAACTGGCCCTTCGGGAAATTATGGCCACTTCAATGGCACCGCTTTTGTTCTAATCTATTCTCTAGCAAACAGGCATTCTACAAATGTTCGCGTTATCAACTTCATGATGAGGTCGGTAGGTCTCGAGGAAGACGTACCACAAACGGTCATCACCAACGCAATTAATCCCGGACGTACCTGTCGTGGTTTCGACTGCCTGGGGTCAATCCAGATTGATATCATTCAAAGGAACGAGCTTCTTCACTACCTCGTTACAACAAAAGACTACTACGAAATACAGACACAAATAAACGTAAGTATAATAATGATGTCTACTTGTATTAACAAACATGTCAACTTGTAGAAAGTACGTAAACTTTGTATTACATCCTTATGACACAGAAATATTTTGAACTAATCACACCAGTCGATGCATATCCTATGAACTTTGCACGGTAAATGCAAGTATCTGGCATTCTGGTAAAATTTCCCCTAGCTATGATGACCTTGCGAATCCAAAGGCATGCACACAATGAAGTCGACTCGAGTGACAAACATTTCGATTTTTTCCTCCAAGCTGACAATTCGGTGTATATAAATAAAAACAAAATCTGCGCAGTTTTGCATTTGCTAGTGGCTAAAATATTATGATACATCAAGTTAATGTAAACAATACATGCCTCAAGCATGCAAAAGCGAGTTTTGTCATCAGTGATATTGATATTTTTTTACCATTTCCCTAATACAAGGTGTTTACTCCTATGAGCGACTACATTCCATATTGGGCTTTACTTGCACATGAAGCCGTGTCTGGAACGTAATGATCTATATGAACCGTGACGAGAGATTGGAAATGAACAATTTAGTATTGGGCACGAATTACAAACTGTATAGGGAAATTCAGAAGACGGGTTAGGTAGTTGACTTTTAAAGCTCATTTGGATACATAATGACTGTGCGTTAGAATGAGAGGTGTCCGGATGTGAAGATGGATGTTCAGGACCACAAAGTTACATTCTAATTCGAGGCATGTCCATGAAATTATATCGAGAACGCTTGCAAATTTCGCATTTCTCCTCAGGGATTTCAAGTTTATCTCGCATTGTCTTGGAAGTGAACAAAACTAGACACATGAAAATTATTCCCATTACGATAAAAGCTCAGCTGTCACTTGTCCGACGTTGTTGTAGTTGTTGCTGTAGAAGCGATGTCAAGATCTTTTCCGCTTTAACTTGTTTTCTCTGATTCGGTTGCGTATACGTTTAGAAAACTTGATGGGCGTGTTCGTTTTATAGGGTACCACGGCAAACGTGTCAGCCACCTACTTTTCGCGCTCCAGCAATTGCATCGACTTCGCATGTAGCTCAGTTGAACAGGCATCTTTGTATGTACTGTCGTGAAATTTGATGGTGATGGGTATGTTCATATTGAAGGGTACTACTCGTCACGTACAAAATTGGCTACAGTGACCAAGATACCAGACTCAGGGATTAAGTAATGTTTTTGCATTTAGCTCAGTTTGTTAGACTGTTTATATTTATAATAGAAATATTCATCTCGATGATTTACTGTCAATGTCGGTAAGCTACTTCAGTGACTATGCAAGCTTTTAGGATTATGCCACTGGAGCAGACGATTGATAACATGGTCTTGAATGAACGTTTGAATGCAAGATAATGCGTCGAAACATTTAATCACTGTTTCATTTTCAGGACGACTGGACCAGTGTCTGGTGGGTCTTCATTGACAATAATGTCGGGCTGTTTGGTGTTGAATCTTTAAACCGGGAGAACAAAAAGATGGTCCATGGTAGGTTTAGAGATTATGTTAGTAATATATGGGTAAGCTATTTCTT